>CM055279.1:4036820-4078596 GCA_029237695.1 Conchocele bisecta
ATTGACGGTATGGCGGACAGTGCAGATCCTGATCAGACTGTGCGGATGCACAGGCTGATCTGGATCTGCACTGGTCGCACAACCCGTACGCCTTATTTCTGGCAGCCGCATACGAGCCCCGAGCTATCAATATATAAAACCTAAGACAATCCCTCATATTAATGCTCTCATTTGCCGTAAATATTTATTCAGAAAAGCATGATGCAGACCGTGATAATTCATGTAAAACGACTTAAATGCATACCAAATAAAGCCTACGCAAAAGTAATTGCTTGGGCAGAGCTAGTTTGTTCGTTAGTTGGGTTTAGTCCGGCATGGTTGAACATGGAAATGTTGTATATAGTTTTTGTATTGATTGTTTTGTGTAGACGATGGTGTCACCCTTGAACATTTTGAGAAATCCAAGATGGCGTCCAAGATGGCCGCCATTTCATGTTTTCGGCTATAACTCCCTTCATTTTCAACACAGGATGATAATTTTGGTGTCTAGACATAGGTTTTAGGGGTCAAGTAATCCAATGAAACTAATTATAATGTTGTTCAGTGGTTACCACATGGGAAATCCAATATGGCCGCCAATAATGGCTACAGTCACTTGTTTTTGCGTCAAACTTCCTGCATATTCAACGTAGGTTTTCAGGGTCCAGGAATCAATTACAACCATTTATGATGTTGTTTTGGGATTAGATCAAAGGAAATCCGACATGGCCGTCAACTTGCCCCTTGATGCATGTATTTACAAATGTAATGCTTCGACTATGAAATGATGTTTGCTCTAAATTGTAGAAAGTAACCAAGCTATTTAAATGTTAACGTAAATTATATATTTGCAGCAACCTTATCTGTGTAAACGTCAGCCTATATGTGATCAGATATAGCATATGTTCTTATTCAATATCAACTATGCTCTGACAAAACCAACCTTATTTCATTTGATACCTGTTTCGATCATGATCAGCTTATGTACTCTGATGAGCATTTAAACTGGAGGCAATAATAGACAGACTAGCAAACATTTTAGACGCTGATTATAATGTGCGGATGCACAGGCTGGACTGAGTGTACACTGGTTGCAAATGCAATAATACTGCTTTTGATTTACAAGATGGCCGCCAACATAGTATTACTGGCTTGCTGTTGAATCACCCAACAGGCAATATTTGTACTGCCACCGATGTGAGATCACCTAGCAAGTTTGATGCGTCATGTGTCTACCTACCTATTTAATATATCATAATGATTGGCTAAGTAATATGGTTGCTAAATCCCTTTCAATATAGTTATATACAATGTACAACACTTATAAATCAATGACTGAGTGGCTGGCTATAACAATTAAATTAAACCTGGCAACAAGGTTATACAACTTAAGACAATCATAAGCTAGAGTCTGAATTCGAGATTTGAAAAATAGTTTTATAAACTTGAAGCCAGTCTTCCTACACACAATAGTTCCATGATTTCCGGAAAAAAAACTAAGATGTTCCTTTCTGGCAGCAGCTTTTATTGTTATAGGTACAAAACACCGTGCACGTCAAGTTATCTCAAGTGCATCTACAAGCACGAGTACTACATGGGGTGCCGCTCTTGCACCCACACCTGATAAGACGCATGCTAGACTCCGGAGCGAGTTATGTGTTAACTGGAAGAGATGTTGGTTGGAGTGTTTCATTGTTGTGTCCTTTGTGCAGCCATACCTTTCCGGATCCAGTTTAGGTGGATTGTTGTCATCTAGTGAACGCCAGACAATGGCTTGATGATGGGCCCGTTTAATATTCTCTGCAAACGCCTCATTGGTTGGAGGGAGTTTTTGCGGTGATGAGGAGGCATGTCCGGTTTCGGATGCCCATACCTTCCAATGTGTTTCAGACATGGACGCGCTAGAAAGTTGTCCGTAACAAGCTGACACATATGCTGTTGCCTGCACAATCACACTTTCTATAGGAGTGTCCATCACACCAAGGAGCGACAGTGAGTGTGATCCAGCGCGCAATACCTTAAGAGCAGTTCCCTTGCCTATCCCATAGCAGCATGCTACAGTGTCACACCCAGTAAGTGCGTGGGCTGGCAGGATTTCACTAACTATACTCGCGTGTTTCTCTACTGTTTTCCCAATGTCAATAACTGTACTTTCCTTGATTGGCGATTCCATAGTAATATGAGTTTTCATATTTGCAGAGAGGTAGTAATGAAGAAGAAGTACAAAGACATCTGTGTCATCCGAGACAACTCTTATTTCACTTCGCTCATTGGGTCGGGCACATGTCATTGCCTGCTGAACAATGATAGTGTCTGCTTCTTCATGTGTTGTATCTGTTCTTGTTATTACTACACCCCCATTGCTGATCTCAATTCGGGGCAGCCTCCTCGCCAATCAGAACCAACTTATGGCTACTGGTATGTTCATGGAATGACTTATCCTCGGTTAGAAGGTTGACAACATGACCTATCAACTGCTTCTTATTGTCGGACACTGTCAGTACTATTTTCTGTGGTGGTAACATGCTATTCAGTTGTTGCTGGTGGACTCGGTTTGCTCCAGTAGCCCTGGCACTTCGCGTTACATTTTTTTGTATTATAATCACGGTACCGATATAATACTAGGTATACATCTCCCATTTCCAATCTCTTTGTAATGACATGTTTCATTTTCGTTGCATAGTCATTCACTGTGCCATCTGCTGACCAAGCGATAACCCAGAGTAGGGCCGACCCATCAATGATGCAGACGGAAATGTTACTGGATGTTCTCCCAGATACCTCAACCTGAAGCTGTATTTTCAACAAAGATTTCGATGTGGCTGCGGCTCTCATTTCTCCAGTCGACTCTAACATCGATGTTGGCACTGGGGCTAATTCATGTGAAACGACACTCTTGATATTAACTGGTGAAATAGGCTACAGATCAAAGAGGATTATTGACTATGCTACAGTTGTATCCCCAGATCAGGCAGCGTCTACAATGATCAAATACTCTGTTTACCCACAGGTTGAAGTAACGGACCGAGGTCTATAAATACATTAAATATGCCTAAAAGCATCCATAAATGAAAAAAAACAATAAGCTAAAAACATTTGTTTTACCCCCTATATACACATATATATGGACCGCGCTCTGGGAAAACCAGCCTTAATGACACAATTTTTGATTTTAACTTTTTTACATTTTCTGATGCGGACACCTTTCAAAAACATTATTCTGAAAAGAAAATGCAATTATGTTTAATAGTTTTTTATTTATTTATCTCACTTTTTGTAGCACCATGTGAATCACGCACGGGAAAAAACGTAACGTCATCGAGCAAATGACGTTATTGAAACGGCGACGTTTGTACAATGCAACTCAACAGCCTACAGTAGTAATTAGTGTTTATAGACTCATTGACTGTGCTTGCTGTAAACTGTATTTGCTAAGTTGCACTAAATGTATCTACAAGTGTTAGTATGTATACTATCAAACAGTCATCAGAATAAAACTATGATATGTACATGTAGTGAACAAAACAAACGCACACCTATCGAGATTTTAAATCTATAATTAGCCGACCTGTGGCTTCGTAATTTGCCACCATCGCCATAATAGATTCATATACGTGTGTCGTCAGAAAGATGCATTGTAATTATTTCAGAATTGACGTCATTTACAGTTAATTGTGACGTCATTTATTGGTTTAGACAATACGTCACCAAAGACCAAAAAACTAAACGGCATTCCTGGTGTTGGAAATTGTAAATTATATGCACATCGTATTGGTAATTGAAACAAATGCATTTTTTTCTGTAGAAATGAATGACCAGAATTTGGATAGGCCTATGGCTGCACATATCAATGACTTCAGCGCCCGATGGGGTCTAGAGGGTAGTCGGACAAACCGGGCATTTTTAAACAAAATAAAAATCGACTGTCCATTCCCCGACTCTCGGAATTCAACATACATCTCAGAAAGCGGGAAGAACATTTTCCTGTGTAGCCAATATGACTGACGGACGGGCTAATGTTGTCTGCTGTTGTTTCTTATTTTCTCTAAATAAAAACATGGTTTGGCAGCATTTTAGAATCATTTCCATTGGAAATGATTCTAAAGAGCTGTCAAAACAAGTTTTCGATAAGAAAAATGGAAAATAAAAAATAAACAGCAGACGACAATTTTTAATTCAGCTCTGTAAGGGTTAATAAAAGTTGTGTTAACACAATGTGGCGACGCCCTTGTATTGTCACAACTAATGTATTGCAATTGTCATTGTGTTACACGTATACTGCAGGTATTTCTAGGATGCGAGTTCCTACCTGTATGACGTCATCACACAGGTAAACCGCAATTGGCTGAGGAGGGATTTCCCCGTCATGAACAAAACCGTATAAACATGCATCTCGAATGATACGGGAATATATTCAATATAAACGGCCACCGAACCTCACTGTAGTGTTTACTATACGGATACCTGTTGAATATTCTATATATTTCGGCGGAACAGTTTATTGCGGATTAATTCATTGATTTAAATGAATAGAATTGGGTCTATAATACACAGTTAATACATTTGAGGACGATGACAAGAAGTAGTTCCTATGATTTTGGAGCCGGTAAAGAAAAGACACACCAACATGTATGTATTAAGTTGATTCTATTGATTCATTGAATGATGTTTTCTTCCGCTTAAATATATGTTTAATATGTTGTTCCATCTCAGCCAAAACATATCTGGAGGTTTAACCCTTTCACTCCTAAGGAACTGGAATGGACTGTGATATGCTAATGTTCCGACCAATCCAATGGTCACAAAATGATTTTCAGATTCGTCCATTTATGAAAAGGGGGTGTTTTTTTTCTCAAAAATGTTAAAATTACTTACAAAAAGTGCAGATCCTGATGAGACGGCTCGTTACGAGCCGGCCCATCTGGATCTGCACTTTTTGCATTTAAACCGATATAGTGAATTTCGGGTTCAAAGGGTTAAAGAAAAACAAATATTGCAGAAAATAAACTTTCGCAGTTTGATAACACAGTGTATTACAATCATGATGCAGTATCTTAATTTATTGGATTTACATTTATTGTGCATATGCTACATGCTCAATACATGTAAATCCATCAAACTATAAATATGAATACGGGACCGCGACAGAAAGCATGTAGGCGACTATTCCAGTCACGTTGTATGATACTGTGCTTATGCACTACCTATAATATTCATTTACTATGCTATTTATTAAACCCATTGACCGCAAACTCATTTAGTAAATATCCGTATTTCCTTATGTATAAAATACACCACTGTATGGGATTTTCTGCGTATTCGCATACTGGGATCTTATGACCAGACAAAGCCATGTGCTTGTGTACCAAAGAAAAATATTGACACAATTTACGATACGTTCCGTATATGACGTCGAATTTGACGAAATATTCAAAGCATTGCGGAATAGAAATTTATTTTATTTGATCAAATTCACTAAAACATGCGCTATATTCAAATATTTAGCGCTTCCATAAAATCATAATGGAAACGCCCATTCAACGTATTGCGTTTATATCCCAGTACATTCCATTAGCACCGTTTAAGTATCTAACGAAAAGAGGATCGCCAGAGGTTTTGAGACAGATGTAATAGTTCCTTTTAACATTCTATGACTAATTAGATCGTATCCACAAGCTTTATTAGTTTGCAAAATTCGTATTATATCTCTAATGACATCACTCTACAAATAGCGGAACACTTGGATATATTCGATACATTTCAATGAGAAGACGCCATTGACTAGTTTCGCATGGAGTTGAAAATCTCCACCGAGAAAAATAGTTTAATACAGTGGAACCTCTCTAAACCGGACACCCGGGGGTCCCCAGGGTGTCCGGTTTAGAGAAGTTCCACTGTAATTCCGCTATACGAGCACTGCAATGCACGCCTGTGTGCTTTGCAATCATGATCAGATATTGTCATGAGAGGTAATTTCAAAATTACATATTTGTTAGCTTTCTGGGTGTCCGGTTTAGAGAGGTTCCACTGTACTAGCAATAAATACATTACAAATATGCCTTATTATAGATTATCGTTATTTGTAAGCTCTTCGTATTACCAAACAGGTGCACATTTTAACAATTGTAGTGATTTTACTGAGTCACCGAAGCTGCTAATTACGTTTAAAATAGAATGACATCAACGTCGCGCCATTGGGGATGTTATTTGAAACGAGTTCGTTTTATTCGTTTGCGTTGGCGCATAACACGAATACGTAATCATGGTGATGCGGCCAGCCGATCAAATTTCGCTCCAGGTGTTACTACACGTGTGTCATATCAGATTTATGAAATGTGTTACAGCACGTGATAACAAGATATTCATGTGATAAAAACGTTACATAATAAGCGTATTACAACTTTATCAGGCTCGGCTAGGAAACGCGTAGGAATTCCGATGCTCGCCTCGGAATTCCTACGCGTTTCCTTGCCGAGCCTGATGAAGTTGCGGCTAGGAAACACGTAGGAATTCCGATGCTCGCCTCGGAATTCCTACGCGTTTCCTAGCCGAGCCTGATAAAGTTGATATCAAACGACACTAGCCTGACATTATTTATTTACCATCCATGCGACACGTTATTCGTCGCTGTGACTAATAACCGTATTCAAACGAAGACAAAGACAATGAATGCATTAAGTCAATGTCTTACGATAATACTCAATCATTTATGCAAAATTATGCGAAACACGTTTTGCTAAATCATGCGTTTAAAGTTTGAATATCTTTATTCCCGTTAAAGATCAACTGCTGAATACATACTATACGTAAAACCAAGTCACCGATTTCAGAAAATCTCCTAATTTATTTGTCAAAAACATTTTTGACGGAAGATATTTTGTGAAATTTCCGACACCTTTACATTGTACACGGGGGACGTCATCATTATTCGGATGGTGTCGGCTGCATGTGTTATCACACGTGTGTTCATATCACATTCATGAAATTGGCATAATACATTTTTCATGTGATAGATATGCTTAACCCTTTCAACCCTAAGGAACTGGAATGGACTGTGATATGCTAATGTTCCGACCAATCCAATGGTCACAAAATGATTTTCAGATTCGTCCATTTATGAAAAGGGGGTGTTTTTGTTCTAAGAAATATGAAAATTACTTGCAAAAAGTGCAGATCCTGATGAGACGGCTCGTTACGAGCCGGCTCATCTGGATCTGCACTTTTTGCATAAACCGCTATAGCGGGATTTCGGGTTCAAATGGTTAAACATTTAATTACGTCCAAGCCACAGGTTGAAGTAACATACCAACGCATATAAATACATTAAATATACCTACAAGCATCAATAAGTGAAAACAAAGTAAGCTAAACTTTTTTTACTCCCTGTTATAACACATTATTGTGTTCTAACCGGGAGTAAACATTTTCTTTTTCAACTGATTTTCCCCCACTTATTGATACTTTTAGGCATATTTAATGTACATTATTTATAGACCTTGGTCCGTTACTTCAACCTGTGACCCTAGCAAGCATAATTTCGGAACCATGTGTTTTCTCTCACACTGAAAACTAAAACTTAATCCAAACTGCATGTGTAATACATGTACATATTTATTATTTATCAGGTAACCTACCATATATTGACCGAATACGGACTGACTGATAACATATTGTTGTATCAGGCATTGACGTGATATAAACATCCGGGTTACAACGAAGTGAAAACTGACGTTCCATTGGTCGGATGACGTCACGTGACGTTACCGAATGACGTCAGTGTAATGACGCAACGTAAACAAGTCCGCGTTCTGTCCATAGATTACGACGTCATCTGTGGTCATTTTCGAGCATAAAACGTTACCTGATAAATAGAATACCAGGCTACTGTCTGTTGATATCAAGTTTATCAGGCTCGGCTCGGAAACGGTAGGAATTCCTCAGCAAGCCTCGGAATTCCTACGCGTTTCCTAGCTTTGCCTGATAAACTTGATATCAAAAGACACTAGCCTGGTATTCTCTATTTATCAGGTAACCTGCCCTGTATTTACCGAATTCGTACTGACTGATAACATATTGCTGTATCATGCATTGACCTGATACAGACATCTGAGTTCGCACTAATTTGTTTATTGCATTTAATTAGGCGCATATAAATTGTGAATGATGATTCGTTATTTGAGTCGTATATGATTCATATGTGGATATATGCTACTCGTTCCTCAGTGCAACGATATACTGCTCGCGCATCGCGAGCTATGGAACTCGTAAATATACAAATCAAATAACCTACATATACAAGGTGCATGATCACGTGGTAACAACAGCAACAAAGTCGCCCACTCCAAAGTGAGTATTATTTGATATTTTCCTTTGCAACGGATTTTGATGAAATATGGCGCAGCAAACGCGTCTTTATGAGCTGCATTTGGTGGTCCCCGGAGTTTGGCACATACTTATGTCGTTTTTACGAAGATTCGATGAAATCGATTCTTCGCAAAAACGACATAAGTTTGGGCCACTGTACCGAAACCATCAAATGCAGCCTAACAAGACGTGTTTGATGCGCCATATTTCATCAAAATCCGTTACGTAATAAGGACAATATATAAAATACGTACTTTGAATCGGATGGATTCTGGAAGTTTTCAGTACTTGTTGTTGTTGTTAGTACCACGTGATCATACACCTTGCTATAAAAACAGACGTTGATTGGCCATTGGACTGGCTCGTCAATGTGTGGCATACACTGTGGTGACCCCTCGTTGTTTTGTTTACTCTTTAGTGCTTATACACTCCTAGTAGTATATCAAACTGTCAACACTAATCAAAACGCCAAGTGACTGGCTGACGGTCATCGAAAACTATTTAAGTACGGGACGATGGTGTCAACAACAGCTGGGGAAATATCCTGAGTATATATCCTGCAAAAAGTTTATAGATAGCTAATTCCAGCACAAAAATATTTACACAATTCCCTAACATTTGATTGGCCCGTAGCAAGTCTCTGTCCAAAATTTATATCCCGGTAAACTCCCACGCCGAACTACTTTCGTTAACCATAAGGCGCAGTTAAAATAATTCTTAAGAAAACGGAAAATAAACACATTTTCTTGATGAATTTATTTCAAATGCTGGAATTATAAGGAATGAATGACCTTTTTGTGGAATTTATCGGGGATATAAACTTGGAAAAGTCGCTGGAATACTGGACGAGGCCTTCCGGCCTTCGTTCAGTATTCCCGCGACTTTTCCAAGTTTATACCCCGATAAATTCCACAAAAAGGCCATTCATTCCTATATTATACCCACTTTTGTCCTAAATAAATGGATATATTGTTTTCGTCACGGTGTTACGTCAGTGCGTCCGTCACGTCTCGCGTAAGAGGTGAACAATTCAAACCGCAATAGCTGGATACTTGTTGTTTGGCATGTGGCTTCCGTGTGTACATGCGCAAAGTGAATTACACAAAGTGACTCCAGGGTCATGGATTATCTCCCTTTCAGACCTTGAATTTATCAATTTTACCTTGTAAGAAGTAACACTTTTAAATCGTAATAGTTGAAGACTTCATAAACATATGACGTCAGTATGATCCAGAGGGCCGTTTCACTAAACTTCGTACGACTAAAATGTGCGTAAGTGCAAAATTACGATATTGTCTGTAAAATTCACAATTGCAATGTGTTCTTGTAAACAATTATTGACTTTACATTTATTGAGCATAGGCTGCATATGCAGCCTATGCTTAATAAATGTAAATCCATCAATTGAAATTTACAGACTATTCTAAATCTTCACTTACGAACAGTTTAGTCGTACGAAGTTTAGTGAAACGGCCCCCAGTAATATAGTAACGTTTTTGAATGGACCATTTTCTGGGTCCCAGTTCAAAGTTGTTCACTTATTATTAACAGGAACGAATTTCAATTGAGAAGTGAAATGCATTTAGTGTATTCATATTTCAAGTTTTCCCAACACTGACAGTGGAACCTCTCTAAACCGGACTCCCTGAAGGTGTCCGGTTTAGAGAGGTTCAACTGTAGTTTTGGCATATGACAACATGAACCTCCATATGCATGTTTCTGTGCGTTGCAATCATGAACAGACATTGACCTTAATTTAGTACAGTGGAATATCTTATCGGCCTCAGGGTGTCCGGTTAAGAGAGGTTCCACTGTGGTTTGTCATTAACCCTTTCACCCCTAGGTAACTCTAATGGATGTTGATATGTTCATTTTGCAAACAAAACAAGCGTCACAAAATGGTTTTCAGACTAGTCCATTTATGAAAAGGGGGTATTTTTTGTGCTCAAAAATATAAAACTAATTTCAAATAGTGCAGATCCTGATGAGACGGCTCGTTACGAGCCGGCTCATCTGGATCTGCACTGTTTGCATAAACCGCTATAGCGGGCTTTCGGGTTCAAAGTGTTAAGAGCCTTCCCATGCATGTTTCCGTGCTTTGAAATTATGAACCGACATTGACAATAATTTAGTACGGTGGAATATCTCTAAACCGGACTCTCTGGTCGGGCCCAGAGTGTCCGGTTAAGAGAGGTTCCACTGTAGTTTGTCAATATAAGCCTTCCAATATGTTCCTGTGTTTTGCAATCATAATTTAATACAGCAGAACCTCTAAACCGGACACTCTGGTAGGTCAACAGGGTGTCCGGTTGAGAGGGGTTCCACTGTACATTCGTACAACTGGGTCCAGGTATATGAGCTATCCAATTAGTCGGCCTAGAAATGGGGCTTATGGGTTTTTCGACCAGTGTAGATCCATATCAGCCTGTGCATCCGCACAGTCTGATCATAACCTGCACTGTTCGCCATCCCATTAATGCACATCCGTCATGCTCCTACCAGTAACATACATGTACAGTGTAGATCGTTTTCAGGATACATGAGTGCGCTGTTTGATCTGGAGCTACACTGGTGTCACATCAGATAAACCACCATTTCTTCAGTCACACTCACATTTAGACACGTCATGTGATTTTATGTTATGTGTGTAATACAGCGGAACCTCTCTAAACCAGACACACATAAAACTTCATAATTCCAGCACAAAAATATTTACACAATTCCCTAACATTTGATTGGTCCGTAGCAAGTCTCTGTCCAAAATTTATATTCCAGTAAACTCCCACGCCGAACTATTTTCCGTAACCGTCAGGCGCAGTTAAAATAATTATTAAGAAAACCGAAAATAAACACATTTTCTTGATGAATTTATTTCAAATGCTGGAATTATAAGGAATGAATGGCCTTTTTGTGGAATTTATCGGGGATATAAACTTGGAAAAGTCGCTGGAATACTGGACGAGGCCTTCCGGCCTTCGTCCAGTATTCCCGCGACTTTTCCAAGTTTATACCCCGATAAATTCCACAAAAAGGCCATTCATTCCTATAATATATGATTTGGTTTAGAGAGTTTCCGCTGTATTACACTCATACACTACCACCTGCGCTAATCTTGGCAATAGCTGTCCATATCTTTATTTCAAGATACTTAAACATTGTGCTTGTCAGATATGAAGCAGATTGATTGTCTGAGCCTGAGCTGTGCTACAGCTCAGGCTCATACTATCAAATTAAATTGCTTGATTGTGATTTTGCATTGTCCGACGTTCCGAAACGGTGATATTATGGGAAAGATTAAAGCAGGCGGTTGTATAACGATTATTTGCATTTCATAACAATTTAATGAACATTTTGGGTCTACTGAGTGGACATGTAACTTTACACATTGTGCTTGTCCGATATGAAGCAGCTCCATTGCCTGAGCCTGAGTTGTGCTACAGCTCAGGCTCAGACAATCAAATTACTTGAGTGTGATTTTGCATTGCCCGATGTTCCGAAACGGAGATACTCTGGGAAAGATTAAAGCGGGCGGTTGTTTAACAGCCTGTTTACATATCATAACAATTTAATGAGCACTCGTGTCGCAATTCATTTTTTGTTAGAAATTAAAAGGGGAATTTTCCAATATTCATGATGTCATCAGTCAGATCATGGAACAGTTACTACTAGCAGTTCAATTCTACGGAGCCCTGCAGGGGACGTAGAATTATTTTTTTTGTTTAATTCGTTCACACGAAATAACAATTCGTTCCCTCAATTTAACAATTCGTTCCCACGAAATAACAATTCGTTCCCACGTGGGAATGAATTGTTATAGCGTGGGAACGAATTGTTAAATGAGGGAACGAATTATTAATTCGAGGGAACGAATTGTTAAATTGAGGGAACAATTTGTTAATTTGTGGGACAGAATTGTTAATTCGTGGGAACGAATTGTTAAATTGAGGGAACGAATTGTTATTTCGTGGGAACGAATTAATAAAAAAAAAAGAATTCCACGTCCACTGCGGGGCTCCGTACAATTCAAACTTAGCAGTTCATGATTTCATAATAAGCTTTATTTGCTCTATCATTTATTCTTACAAAATGTTCGTGTTCTATAGAAAGATAGACGGTCTTACTTTATTGAATATTTAATTTAATATTTATTAAACTACTTCACTGGTTTCATAAGAAATGCTATTTATGAAATCAGTCAACGGGTTCAATATTAACATATTAAAGCATACGTATATGTTTTTTTGTATTTATTGCATACGTAAGACATCAATACATTGAAGCAGTACTAATTATTTAGTATGTTCTTGAAGCGGCACCATTTATGTATTTTTACACCAGTAAATGTATTATGTTATATATGTTATTGGGCAGCAAAGCTTCAATCAGAATTTTATGTCAATTTTCGACGTCATTTACTGAAACAACAGATAAGAACTCAATCTGATTTAAGAACTAATAACTATTTAACTGATTTAAGAATCAATAACTATAACTGATTTAAGAACTCAATTAACTATACTGATTTAAGAATCAATAACTATAACTGATTTAAGAACTCAATAACTATAACTGATTTAAGAACTCAATAACTATAACTGATTTAAGAACTCAATAACTATAACTGATTTAAGAACTCAATAACTCTATAACTATAATGATTTAAGAACTCAATAACTATACTGATTTAAGAACTCAATAACTATAAACTGCATAAGACTCAATAACTATAACTGATTTAAGAACTCAACTAACTGATAACTGATAAGAACTCAATAACTATAACTGATTTAAGAACTCAATAACTATAACTGATTTAAGAACTCAATAACTATAACTGATTTAAGAACTCAATAACTATAACTGATTTAAGAACTCAATATCGGCGAAAAATGTGTTTCCTACTACAGTCCGGTTTTATTACTTATAGTTACACTGCATGTTCTTATAGTTACACTGCATGTTCTTATAGTTACACTGCATGTTATTAGTTACATTGCATGTTCTTAGTTACACTGCATGTTCTTATAGTTACACTGCATGTTATAGTTACTTGCATGTTCTTATAGTTACATTGCATGTTCTTATAGTTACATTGCATGTTCTTAGTTTACATTGCATGTTCTTATAGTTACATTGCATGTTCTTATAGTTACATTGCATGTTCTTATAGTTACACTGCATGTTCTTATAGTTACATTGCATGTTCTTATAGTTACATTGCATGTTCTTATAGTTACATGCATGTTCTTATAGTTACACTGATGTTCTTATAGTTACATTGCATGTTCTTATAGTTACATTGCATGTTCTTATAGTTACACTGCATGTTCTTATAGTTACACTGCATGTTCTTATAGTTACATTGCATGTTCTTATAGTTACATTGCATGTTCTTATAGTTACACTGCATGTTCTTAGTTACATTGCATGTTCTTATAGTTACATTGCATGTTCTTATAGTTACATTGCATGTTCTTATAGTTACACTGCATGTTCTTATAGTTACATTGCATGTTCTTATAGTTACATTGCATGTTCTTATAGTTACACTGCATGTTCTTATAGTTACACTGCATGTTCTTATAGTTACATTGCATGTTCTTATAGTTACATTGCATGTTCTTATAGTTACACTGCATGTTCTTATAGTTACACTGCATGTTCTTATAGTTACATTGCATGTTCTTATAGTTACATTGCATGTTATAGTTACACTCATGTTCTTATAGTTTACATTGCATGTCTTATAGTTACATTGCATGTTCTTATAGTTACATGCATGTTCTTATAGTTACTTGCATGTTCTTAGTTACACTGCATGTTCTTATAGTTACACTGCATGTTCTTATAGTTAATTGCATGTTATTATATTAAGTTACACTTGCATGTTCTTATAGTTACACTGCATGTTCTTATAGTTACACTGCATGTTCTTATAGTTACATTGCATGTTCTTATAGTTACATTGCATGTTCTGATACAGGAACCTCTCTAAACCGGACACAAAGAAAACACGTGTGATTTTATTTTTGATGAGTTTCTTTGTCATTTATCTCATGTCTGTTCGTTATCGCAGAGCACACAACTATGGCTCAGAATGATCGAACGTCTGATTTACAGTGAAACCTCTCTAAAGCGGACATCATGGGGACCTACCAGGGTGCCCAGGTAAGAGTGGTTTCACTGTATTTCAATGGGCTGCGATCACACATTGGTCCGGTTTAGAGAGGTTCCACTGTGGTTTAAAAAAATGCAAATATGGCGTTAAAAATCCTATTGTTTTACGTCACGTTGTCACAATTCCTGGAACAACTACGTAGCCGGTCAACAGCGGGACGTTATTGACGTTATTGACGTTATTGACAACGTCGTTGCATTTAATGACATCAAACAAACTTTAACCAATGAACAACGTCGCGCGACGTCACGTGGGGTTAATGTAATGCATTTGGTTGTCAACGCAATACGTTGAATGGGCGTTTCCATTGTGAATATATGGATGGGGTAACAGTTACTACTAACTAATAATTCCATCACAAAAATATTTATGCAATTCCCTAACATTTGATTGGCCCGTAGCAAGTCTCTGTCCAAAATTTATATCCCAGTAAACTCCCACGCCGCACTACTTTCCGTAACCGTGAGGCGCAGTTAAAATAATTCTTAAGAAAACGGGAAATAAACACATTTTCTTGATGCATTTATTTCAAATGCTGGAATTATAAGGAATGAATGGCCTTTTTTGTGGAATTTATCGGGGATATAAACTTGGAAAAGTCGCGGGAATACTGGACGAGGCCGTCCGGCCTTCGTCCAGTATTCCCGCGACTTTTCCAAGTTTATACCACGATAAATTCCACAAAAAGGACATTCATTCCTATATTTAACGCTGACCAAAGCGAACAGATATTATGACTCTATACTACACATTATACTGTGCAAACTTGTAAAATTCTGAAGACCAACAAATTTATCGTGTTCTACATAAACTTTCGATTCATCAAACACTCGTTGTTTGAATTTGAATAATTAAGCATGTTTACTCTGTAAACGCTAGCCCCATATTAAGCATAATGAAACAATAAACTAGTTATTGCCGAAATTATCGACTGAAATGGTCGCAGATGTTTTACACAACCGCCCGCTTTAATCTTTCCCAGAGTATCGTCGTTTCGGAATATCGGACAATGCAAAATCACAATCAAGCAGCTTGATTGTCTGAGCCTGAGCTGTAGCACAGCTCAGGCTCAGACAATGCAAAATCACAATCAAGCTGCTTCATATCGGACAAGCACAATGTGTAAAGGTACACATACCCACTCAGTAAGCACAAACTGTTCTCTATATGAATTAAATAAGTGTATAATTGTGTAACTATTCCACCAGTTCTGAAAATTACGAGTGCACGCTATACAGATATAATCATTTAGTAATATTTATTTTACTGATAGTGACGCGCGGTTGTATCAGGCTATTTTCATATGCAAATGAGGCATGGTATTTTTCAATTATTTATACTAATTAAATGCGTCACCAGAAAAAATAATATTTTCGACAATATATACAGATACTAAATAGTAATATCCGTTAACATTTTAAAGAAACACGGTTATCGCCCCTGATATCAGTATGGAAAATTTACGTCTGATATAAAATGTATAATAATGCCAATCAATACGTGCGGTAATGGTGAATGAATGTTTATTTTGCCAGAAAATGTCTCAGATGATGTCTCTGATAACATAACATGTTGTGCCTACTGAGTAGGCATGTACCTTTAACCCTTCCTACGCTGTTGACGGAAATTGCCGTCTGCTGTTTTTCATTTTTGCTTTAATTTTTAACAAAAACCTGGTCTTGACAGCACATGAGAATCGTCTCCACTGGAGATGATTCTCATGTGCTGTCAAAACCAGGTTTTTGTCGAGAAATATTGAAAATAAAACATTTCCAGCAGACGACAACATTTAAATTCAGCGTAGTAAGGGTTAAAGGCACTGTCCCTCAAAAGATGTCTCAGCTATTCCATATTTGAGACACGTCATGCGATTGTGTACCTTCGCACTTCGGCGTAATTTCATGAAATACTTTTATAAAATTTATATTTTCCGTAAATAGCGTCAAAAGTTGACAACATTTTCAGAGCACATGCGGAATTATTGACTTTATTTATGAAAAATATTGTAAATTTTGTAAACGTATTTAATGAAATTACGCAGATGTCCGAAGGTACAAAATCACATGGCGTGTCTCATATATAATGTGCACAGTGTTACTAATCATGCAACTGAATATTTCACGTGTTAATGGGATATGTCAAATACATGATAGCGAATGAAAGTTACTGTTATATATTCTATAAAATGATAGCAATGCATAGATACTCTCTTCCGTTATTAAAGGTGTCATTCTGACTTGCTGAATTTTTTTTTTGTGTGTCTCATATGGTGCTTTATGGACTGTAAATGATGTATATCTACTACAAAACGCACCATTTTATTTATTTGATTACATTTCAAGGCGTTTGTGTTTTGCTGTACTATAAACAGTCATATACTATTGTCTATCGTCAACACATTGTTTTCGTTTTTATAATTAGAAAAAAGAAGTTTCGTTGGTTTAAACGTGTCACGTTTAAACCAACGAAAACATCTCTTTCTAATTCTAATAAAAAAATAACGATGTCAAAACGATACGTTAAAAGAAACGATGGGCGTTTTAATAATTGAAAGCTGCGTATTTAACCGAACATATCTTTTTCAAGTACAAAACACAACCGCCCGCCCCGTGAGTTAAGGCCCGCCCCGATTATTTTTATTGTCAATACGTTGGTTGGGAGCATGCGATGGGTAATTACATATTTTCAGAGAGAAATAAGAACAACATTGATGAATTGTCATTTCCTATTAAGTTAGAGAGTATAGCCATTATTTTCATTCCCAGCATGCAAAGAGTTAACACAAACGATGGTCGGTATTTCCGATAACCTGAACATATCAAATAACAAATAAAATGTCACCCCCGCCCGCCCCCATTTTGAAAAAAAAAATGGATGAGAATCTAGTATTTATTTATAATGGCCTAAGCGCAGTCTGAATACGACAGACACTTCTGTCTATTGTGTTTTGAACATGTTTTGTTACATGTAACGATGAATGTAATATGAAACTGCTAGCTGCTGATCAGCTAGCAGTTTCATATTGCATGTACATTCATCGTTACATGTAGACAAAACTGTTCAAAACACAATAGAGAACAACTCAGATGACGGAATAAGGCATACTTATACTTCCTCTCTATTGTGTTGTTCTAAGACCAAACAAAATAAACAATTTGTTTCCGCTACCACCTGGAAAACTTTTTGTACTGGATATGTTAACCCTTACTACGCTGAATTAAATGTCGTCGTCTGCTGGAAATGCTTTATTTTCAATATTTCTCGACAAAAACTTGGTTTTGACAGCACATGAGAATCGTCTCCAGTGGAGACGATTCTCATGTGCTGTCAAAATCATTTTTTTGTTAAGAATTAAAGCAAAAATAAAAAACAGCAGACGGCAATTTCCGTCAACAGCGTAGGAAGGGTTAACCCACTATGGGTTAGTGAAAATATACTGTTTTTATCCAAAAAATTACCGATATGACGAAAAAAAGTGTAGGGTATGCGGGACAAAATAGGGTCGGTCGGGTTAGTGGAAACAAACAATTTTTTTTTTACGCCTAAACAGTGTTTGATGGACACAACGATGGAAGTAATATGAAACTGCTAGCTGATGAGGAGGTACACTGGTTACAACTCAGATGACAGTTGTGTCATGCTTTCATGTCTCACATAAACAACTCAAACAACAAATACAAGTGTGTCAGCATGCTCCGGGCCACAAACAGAACGAATATCAAATGACAAGGAGAGAAAACAAGATGATATTTTTATTTCCGGCAATGCACTTGGTTATATGTTATTTTAAAGTCACTGTTTTTATTAAATTTTCAACCACATGGTATTTATCAAAACAGTTAGAAACTGTATTAGCAGTCCATGTGACGTCCATATTGTTTCAAAACGTCAAACAGGACTGCAAATACCGTTTCTAACTATTTTGCTAAAGACCATGTGGTTAACATGTAATACAAAGAGTGGCTTTAAAATACATTGCAACATGTATTAATTGTGCTTCCCTTCGGAGGTTATTAGAAATTACTATAACTTGATTGTATTTTGTTTGAATTTGCTTTCATATTCCCCGACGTAATTTTCATACAAAAATGCCAAAATTTCAGCAACTAATGCTTCATTTCGCGTGGTGTGTTCAATTGTGAGAAACTGGGGGCCGTTTCTCTAAACTACGTACGACTAAAATGTTCGTAAGTTGCAAATTTAAGATCGTCTGGAAATTTCAATTGATGGATTTACATGTATTGTAGCTCAAATGTAAATCAAATTCTTGTTTACAAGAAAACATTGTTAATGTGAAATTTACAGACTATCATAGCTTTGAACGTACCAACATTTTAGTCGTACGAAGTTTATTGAAACGGCCACCTGGATAGTTTGCGATGTGTCAAGCCGGAGATCAGAATGCACTCCAACAGAGTCTGATCAGGGCCTTCACTGTTCAATGCGTCTAAGAGAAATCATAAATGTATATGTGCCTGCTTGCCTAGCTGGGGCCCGTTTCACTAAACTTCAAACGGCTAAAATGTTCGAAAGTGCAACTTTAGAAACGTCGGTAGATTGAAATTGATGGATTTACTTTTATTGAGCATAGGCTGCATATGCAGTCTATGCTCAATAAATGTAAATCCAATAATTGTTTACAAGAAAACATTGTTAATGTGCAATTTACAGACTATAATAAGTTTGCACTTACGGACATTTTTGTCGTACGAAGTTTAGTGAAACGGGCCCCAGATCGGGAGCTACACTTGTAAAGCAAAACTCTGTAAGCACGTTCTTTTGGGCCAATTAATAAAACTTCACTTACCTAATTAACATGTCGTTAACGTCATTAACGTCAGACTGCCGCAGGTGTATTCTACGTTTGTCATATTATTTACACATAAACACATATCTTCACATCGTGTTTTAAAGGCAGTGTGTCTCAAATGATGTTTCAGATATTCAATGTTTGATGTTTTCGCATTATGATCAGCAAATGACGTATATAAATATGATCACGCACTTTTATTTGATCAAATTCAAAGCGTTTGCGTTTTATTCCGTTATATGGACTGTGGTAGATCGTGACAAAAAGGGCTTGTTGAATAATGACCGTGCATATCGTAGGCATCTATCACATACAGTATGGATATATATAGAGAATAGTAGGTTAATGCCTTGAATGGGAACAAATATCTGGCAAGGTTTAGGAAACGGGATGGGCGAGGCTCTGCCGAGCACATCCCGTTTCCGTGCCGCGCCAGATATTTTTCCCATTCACGGCACTAACCTACTATTCTATTTATCCCGTCAACACCTACAAATAGCTTTACAATTACAAAAAAAAACAACCTCAGTCACCGCATATATTCATACGCGGTGATTAAGTCGTATTGACAGGATATCAAAAATGTTTTACCGCACCGCGTTTCACGGCACATACGCACTGTGTTGACGGGATAAAAACGTGCTCGCGACTGAAGAAATGGGGCTTATGGGAGTTCTGACCAGTGTAGCTCTTAATCAAATAGCACGCTCCTGTAGCCTGATGACGGTCTATCTTGCTTGTTAGAAGCATGACTGGTGTTTCATTGGTGGAACGGCGGACAGTGCAGATCCTGATCAGACTGTGCGGATGCACAGGCTGATCTGGATCTACACTGGTCGCAAAACCCATTTCTCAAGTCGCATATGTGACCCAGCCCCTTCAAACGCGGACTGTATCAGATTTGACTAGCGTAGATGTTGATTATCCAGCAAACAAACGTAAACCAGTCTAACATGGATATGTTTTCAAGCAGTCTGAACTTGGGCTACCCTGGTCACAACACAATAGACCCATTTCTCTTATGCCGTGATGGCAGGACATATATTTTCATATAAATAATGAGGAATGTATCACTGCGAAACTGGCGAACAATGTAGACCCCGTATATAACATTCAGTACAGTGACAAAAGGACATTTGACCCATATTTGTACTTGGCATTGTTTGTGTAGTTTCTAATACAAAAACGAGCCTGGATATTGTTTGCATAACATTCATAAATCCATCCATCAATATTTATACAGTCTTTGCTCGATTGTAAACGCAAGTCAAGGTGCCACCTACGAATACAATATAGGTCAGACAATTTAAAATACATGCATATGACGTGTGTGGAATAAAATGTTAAAATTTCTCCAGTCACAGCAACATATTTTGTACCTTCGGACATCTGCTTAATTTCATTAAATACGTTTACAAAATTTGCAATATTTTTCATAAATAAAGTCAAAAGTTTCGGAGTACATGCGGAATATTATTTTGACGCCATTTACTGAAAATATTGTAAATTTTGTAAGCGTATTTCCTGAAATTACGCAGAAGTTCGAAGGTACAAACTGGCATGGCATGTCTCAATTATGATGATGGCAAACCCCGGGAATAGATAAATGTATTTTGATATCAAGTTTATCAGACAAGGCTAATGAATGCATAGGAATTCAGAGGGTCGCCGAAGAATTCATCTGTTCGGTCAGGAATTCGTACAGTTTCCGTACCCAGCCTGATGCATTTAACATAAACAAAAATAGCCTGTCAATATATTCATCAGATAACATGTTACAAGGTGTATGCTCACGTGGTTAAAACAACAAAAACACGTACTGAAACTTTCAGAAGCTCTCCGATTCAAAGTACGTATTCTTTTATTGTGTCCTTATTATGTAACGGATTTTGATGAAATATGGCGCATCAAACGCGTCTTGTTAAGCTGCATTTCATGGTCTCGGTACTTTGGTACAAAATTATGTCGTTTTTGCGAAGAATCGATTTCCATGTCTACTGACATGGACATCGAATCTTCGTAAAAACGACATAAGTATGTGCCAAACTCTGGGGACCACCAAATGCAGCTCATGAAGACGCGTTTGCTGCTGCGTTATGAATATAGATAGCGGAAGTAGTCGTATTTTCACCGGAAGTTGTTTATTTCATCGATGAGAACATATGACTTTTATTTACATCGTATAACTATGTATTTCATGGGTAGGTATATAATAAAAGTACTTTTTCATCATAAAAAAACAAAGTTAATGTGAGATTGTCATCATGCGCAATCTGATCCAGGCCTATGCGGGCTCCATGTTGTCACGGAAACATTGTTTTTGTCACTGGATAACAGTTTTGGCCAGTATCTGGTTATATGAGTAGATATATGGCTGTGACTGGAGAAATGGGGCTTGTGGGATTTGTAACCAGTGTAACTTCTGATAACACACTCCTGTAGCCTGACAACGATTTTATATTTGTTGTTAGAAGCATGACGAGTGTTTCATTGATGGAATAGCGAACACTGCAGATTCTGATCAAACTGTACGGATGCACAGGCTGATCTGGATCTACACTGGTCGCAAAGCCCATAATCTCGATTTCTTCAGTGCCAGCCAAATATTATGAGCAGTATCTAGACTGGTCACACATTTCATAAGGAACAAATTCTAAATCGTCTCATTTAAATTTGGCAAGCCTCGGAATTCCTACGCGTTTCCTGTAGCCTATTTCACCAACATTGCAAAGTATACTTCGAGGGAGAATTTAGGATAAATTTATTATTTTTATTATACTGAATTTATTACATTATCACAGCCATTTTTGGCTGTGATAATGTAATAAATTCAGTATAGTAATTCTGCATACTTTTAATCATCGAATATATGCAGTCGTTAGTTCTATATGAAATAATGCATTTCGGGAAAAATAAATGATTATTCCCTCAAAGTATACTTTGCTAGAAAAGTATACTTTGCAATGTTGGTGAAATCGGCTACTGACGACCTTGATATCAAAAGACATTAACCTAAGTATTCTCTATGTTATGAAATTCAAATTACCTCGTAACCTGCTTAAAATAGTGAGAACACCCCTGAGATTTAACATTATATCTACACGTAATTACGTGTCGTTTCTATTCGTTTGTACAGGGCGAAGTTAACGGCGTATCTAACGGCGACGTCGTTCCGGTGGCCGGTATAAATGACGTCAGTGACGGCAATACAGAGGATGAGCGGGGTCAGTGGGGGTCAAGGTGGGAATTCCTGCTGTCGTGTATCGGCCTGTCCGTGGGACTGGGAAATGTATGGCGGTTCCCGTATCTGGCCTACCAACATGGCGGAGGTATGTACCAATATCTCAATGCTACAGTTCGCCCTACTTTCTAAGCCAATCGCTGGACAGCATTGCGCTTCACTTATTTTACACATTTCAACGGTTAATCACAATAAGTTACATATTGTAATGCCTAGGGCAAATAGATAACGATAGTATTAAGCCTAAAGACAGACTTACCAGTACGGCAGTAGTGACATGTGTTTTCGTGGGTGAAACATTCCATTGGAATACTCCTGTTAACTCCATTTGGTAGGATGCATTTATCCCGTCAACACAATGCGTATTTGCCGTGAAACACGGTGCCGTGAAACATTTTGATATCCTGTCAATACGACCTAATGTGCGGTTGTCATACTAGTCGATTCTCAGATTTTGAGTTTTTTTTTGCATTTTAAAGTTTTTTGTAGTGTTGAATAATAAATATCTGGCGCGTCACGGGAACGGAATGGGCTCGGCAGAGCCTCGCCCATCCCGTTTCCTAAGCCTTGCCAGATATTTTTTCACATTCACGGCACTAACCTACTATTCTCTATACATTGGACGTGTTATGCGATACAGCAATTAAAATTGCACCATCCAGAAAACCAAGCTGTATTCAATGGTTAGAATATTGTGAAGCTTACGTACACTCTAAACATGATCTGCACTGTTCGCCATTCCATCAATGAGACACACGCCATGCTGGTAACACGCAATATAGATCGTCAGGCTACATGCGTGTGCTATTTGATTAGGAGCGACACTGGTCACAAATCCCATATGCCCCGTATCTCCAGTCACAACCAAATCTATTGATGGAATGGGGGTTTACGTCTCTCTAACAGCAAGATCATGCCACAGCTGATTCAGTGACATAAGGGTGAGCAGCGTAGACCCTGGCCAGTGGCTGATCTGTAGCCTATTTCATCAAAATTGCAAAGTATACTTTACTAGCAAAGTATACTTTGAGGGAGTAATCATTTATTTTTCCTGAAATGCATTATTTCATATAGAACTAACAAATGCATATATTTCATGATTAAAAGTATGCAGAATTATTATACTGAATTGATTACATTATCACAGCCAAATTGGCTGTGATAATGTAATAAATTCAGTATAATAAAAATTAATAAATTTATCATAAAATTGAAAATTTCTCCCTCAAAGTATACTTTGCTACTAAAGTATACTTTGCAATGTTGATGAAATAGGCTACTGGGGCTGTACCGAATCAGTGTATCAGTCGTTATACTGGGTTTATATAATTTTCTAACGGAATATTTCTCATTGTACTCGGTGACATAAGTAATAACCACATGCAGATATTTGCATATTACTTAACAAAACCCGAAGGAAGGTAACCAGTAAATAATTACTGCAGTTCAAACAATTTAATACGTCTCCAAAAATATAAAAGCTATAAATGTTAAGAAAGTGACAAAGCAAACAAAAATGTTTCAGACAAAATGAGGCCTTAATGGGAATCAAGACCAGGCTGGATCATGCGATAAAACAAAAATATAAAAACTTAACATATTGTCAATGAGTTGCTGAGTAAATGTTGAACTACGCAAACCCTTGTAAAATCAAAAGACCTTCACTGGTGTGTGATTTTCATCAGGGTCTACACTTATAAATTATATATCCCTTTCCCCGAGAATTATTTAGATAAATACTGCTGTATTTCGGATAATTACCATTCAAGTTTGGAACAGGAGTAAACATTGTAATTGCCAATTGTAAATCCGTGTATGGTACATGTATACCAGCCTATCAAATGTAAACACAAACCCGTGTAAAATCACCTCGTATGTGAAGTACTCCGGTTTCCCCACCATAAATCTCACGGAGTAATGCAGTCTAGGCCGGAATTGGCCACCCGCGTTACTCTCGATTAACCCTTAGAAGGCGGGAACAGAAAATTGTCATCTGCTGTTGCTTAATATTTTGCCCTTTTTCTCAATAAAAACATGGTTTGACAGCACTTTAGAATCATATCCATTGGAAATGATTGTAAAGTGCTGTCAAAACATGTTTTTTATTAGAGAAATGGAAAATATAAAATAAACAGCAGACGACACAATTTAATTCAGCACTGTAAGGGTTAAACATCATTGACTGCGATCTGTATCATATACATATAAATCAAATTATAAAATTTCGGACCATGACCGGCGGTATGGTACGTAACACTTTCCTTATCAAATCCACAAAACTAAATAACAACAGATAAACGCCGCGACTGAATTCGAATAATATCATTTCGTATATAACGACAAGCCGCGAAATAACCGTAGCGGGCCCCAAAACATATTATATCATATATTGCATAACCCAATCCCATATCGACCCTTCCCTGCTTGATCTATTTCGCCCTGACCAGCCATCACATATCATCATCATATAGCATAACACTGTTACGGCTGAGTCTCCGTATATCACATGCACTCACGCACAGCCATTTTCCCGGCCTAACATACCGGCATAGTGTTGTAGGAGAATGAACTAGCTAGGTTAAATTAACCGGCTCATCGCCTCCTTCATTTAATGCACATAGTTCGACTGTATCGCATATATTAGTAAATTCGGAAACAAACGGACCAACGGCCATTGGCCTAACACTTTTTTTGGCTCAAATGTGCGGGTTTGAAAGGTCTTCGAGCCAATTCCTACCCTTAAATATAAGCTAAATAAAAATAAAATCACCTCCAAACTTGACCATGTCCTTGCGGCTTGCTGAATGCACGTACTAATAATAACCTTAAATACTCTTTAACAACCAATTACTATTGATAATTGTTTGAAAACTGAAAATATTTGTATGTGGTTTTATTTAATTTAGAAGTGCCTCTTAAAGTATTATACATTTTTTACAA
Organism: Conchocele bisecta; assembly: GCA_029237695.1. Lineage (NCBI taxonomy): Eukaryota > Metazoa > Mollusca > Bivalvia > Lucinida > Thyasiridae > Conchocele > Conchocele bisecta. Next base: position 4,062,333 of record CM055279.1, read on the forward strand.
GACTGGTCCGGCGAATCTAGTGCGTCCACCCACCCAAAGTGTATGTTGTTACCACTCATTTGAACCGTCTCGCCGTGGTTCAGTAGGCCAATAGCCGTAGGTAGTAGCTGCTGACCATCTGGGCGTTCAGTAGGCCAATAGCCGTAGGGGTTCAGTAGGCCAATAGCCGTAGGTAGTAGCTGCTGACCATCTGTGAGTTCAGTAGGCAAATAGCCGTAGGTAGTAGCTGCTGACCATCTGTGGATTCAGTAGGTCAATAGCCGTAGGTAGTAGCTGCTGACCATCTGTGGATTCAGTAGGTCAATAGCCGTAGGTAGTAGTTGATGACCACCTGTGGGTCCATGACGTCAGATAGCGTGACGTCAAAACGCAATTCATTGATTATAGCCCACAAAATAGACTAAATATGCATGCATATCCGCCGTGGAAGTATAATAAATAGAATATTCCATCGTACATATTTGAATGTGGAAATAATACACGCGTGTCCGTCGGCGTCCGTGCAATCGGTAGCCGACGAACACTCGAGTATTATTTCCCGCTATTCAAAATATGGAATATCCTGTATTTCATCCCCAGCCGCCTTCGTGATCGCCTACCTGATCCTGCAGATTCTGATCGGGAAGCCGATGTACATGATGGAGCTGATTCTGGGACAATACTCGGGAAAGGGCCCAACCGCCATATGGAACATGAACCCCAGTGCTAAAGGTACGGACTATGGGGGTTAGGAAACGCGTAGGAATTCAGAGGCTTGCCGATGAATTCCTACAATTTCCGAACCGAACTAAAGGTATTACATTGACCATTGTAATCTATACTTTCTCCAACAACCACCATCTGGAACACGAACCCTGTAGACTACTAGTATGTTAAAATATAATACATAACAAAACAGATATATTTGCAAGCATCGGTGTCTCTGTGTGCAAATACGTGAACATATTTCCCATTAATATAACATATGTTAACATGTACAGTGGAATCTCTCTAAACCAGACACACTGGAATGTCTCCAGGGTGTCCGGTTTGGAGATGTTCCACTCATGGTAAATCAGACATGTTAGTGTTTCATGGCACATTCTAGTGTTTTTGCAATCATGAAAAGTCCTTGTAATTATCAGAGATACATAACATTGAAACACATGTAAGCTAAACATCCATATGTTCCTGAGTGTCCGGGCTCCACTGTATATGCACATTGTAATACATGTACGTGTAATAACCAAGCCCACCATATATTTGCTAGCATGAGTATATTGAACAATTAATACAGACTCCATGCCCAGGTACATGCCCACTCAGTAGGTACATGCCCACTCACATGCCAGGTACATGCCCACTCAAATGCCAGGTACATGCCCACTCACATGCCAGGTACATGCCCACTCAGTAGGTACATGCCCACTCAGTAGGTACATGCACACTCAGTAGTAAATGCACACTCAGTAGGTACATGCCCACTCAGTAGGTACAAGCACACTCAGTAGGTACATGCCCACTCAGTAGTACATGCACACTCAGTAGTACATGCACACTCAGTAGGTACATGCCCACTCAGTAGATACGTGCACACTCAGTAGTACATGCACACTCAGTAGTACATTCACACTCAGTAGGTACATGCACACTCAGTAGGTACATGTACACTCAGTAGTACATGCACACTCAGTAGTACATGCACACTCAGTAGGTACATGCACACTCAGTAGGTACATGCACACTCAGTAGGTATGCACACTCAGTAGGTACATGCACACTCAGTAGGTACATGCACACTCAGTAGGTACATGCCCACTCTACTAGGTACATGCCCACTCAGTAGGTACATGCACACTCAGTAGGTACATGCACACTCAGTAGATACATGCACACTCAGTAGGTACATGCACACTCAGTAGGTACATGCCCACTCAGTAGGTACATGCACACTCAGTAGGTACATGCACACTCACAGTAGGTACATGCACACTCAGTAGGTACATGCACACTCAGTAGGTACATGCACACTCAGTAGGTACATGCCCACTCAGTAGTACATGCACACACAGTAGTACATGCACACTCAGTAGGTACATGCACACTCAGTAGGTACATGCACACTCAGTAGGTACATGCACACTCAGTAGGTACATGCAAACTCAGAAGGTACATGCACACTCAGTAGGTACATGCACATTCAGTAGGTACATGCACACTCAGTAGGTACATGCCCACTCAGTAGGTACATGCACACTCAGAGTAGGTACATGCACACTCAGTAGGTACATGCACACTCAGTAGGTACATGCCCACTCAGTAGGTACATGCACACTCAGTAGGTACATGCACACTCAGTAGGTACATGCCCACTCAGTAGGTACATGCACACTCAGTAGGTACATGCACACTCAGTAGGTACATGCACACTCAGTAGGTACATGCACACTCAGTAGGTACATGCACTCATGCACACTCAGTAGGTACATGCACACTCAGTATGTACATGCCCACTCAGTAGGTACATGCACACTCAGTAGGTACATGCACACTCAGTAGGTACATGCACACTCAGTAGGTACATGCACACTCAGTAGATACATGCACACTCAGTAGATACATGCACACTCAGTAGGTACATGCACACTCAGTAGGTACATGCACACTCAGTAGACTCAGTAGGTACATGCACACTCAGTAGGTACATGCACACTCAGTAGGTACATGCCCACTCAGTAGGTACATGCACACTCAGTAGATACATGCACACCAAGTAGATACATGCACACTCAGTAGGTACATGCACACACAGTCGGTACATGCACACTCAGTAGGTACATGCACACTCAGTAGGTACATGCCCACTCAGTAGGTACATGCACACTCAGTAGATACATGCACACTCAGTAGTACATGCACACTCAGTAGGTACATGCACACTCAGTAGGTACATGCACACTCAGTAGATACATGCACACTCAGTAGGTACATGCACACTCAGTAGTACATGCACACTCAGTAGTACATGCACACTCAGTAGGTACATGCACACTCAGTAGGTACATGCACACTCAGTAGGTACATGCACACTGAGTAGGTACATGTAAACTCAGTAGATACATGCACACTCAGTAGATACATGCACACTCAGTAGGTACATGCACACTCAGTAGGTACATGCACACTTAGTAGGTACATGCCCACTCAGTAGGTACATGCACACTCAGTAGGTACATGCCCACTCAGTAGGTACATGCACACTCAGTAGGTACATGCACACTCAGTAGGTACATGCACACACAGTCGGTACATGCCTCAGTAGGTACATGCACACTCAGTAGGTACATGCCCACTCAGTAGGTACATGCACACTCAGTAGATACATGCACACTCAGTAGATACATGCACACTCAGTAGGTACATGCACACTCAGTAGGTACATGCACACTCAGTAGATACATGCACACTCAGTAGGTTACATGCACACTCAGTAGTACATGCACACTCAGTAGTACATGCACACTCAGTAGGTACATGCACACTCAGTAGGTACATGCACACTCAGTAGGTACATGCCCACTCAGTAGATACATGCCCACTCAGTAGGTACATGCCCACTCAGTAGGTACATGCACACTCAGTAGATACATGCACACTCAGTAGGTACATGCACACTCAGTAGGTACATGCCCACTCAGTAGGTACATGCACACTCAGTAGGTACATGCACACTCAGTAGGTACATGCACACTCTGTTAGGTACATGCCCACATCCAGTAGGTACATGCACACACAGTAGTACATGCCCACTCAGTAGGTACATGCACACTCAGTAGGTACATGCACACTCAGTAGGTACATGCACACTCAGTAGGTACATGCCCACTAGGTAGGTACATGCCCACTCAGTAGGTACATGCACACTCAGTAGGTACATGCACACTCAGTAGGTACATGCCCACTCAGTAGGTACATGCACACTCAGTAGGTACATGCACACTCAGTAGGTACATGCACACTCAGTAGGTACATGCCCACTAGGTAGGTACATGCCCACTCAGTAGGTACATGCACACTCAGTAGGTACATGCACACTCAGTAGGTACATGCACACTCAGTAGGTACATGCACTCATGCACACTCAGTAGGTACATGCACACTCAGTATGTACATGCCCACTCAGTAGGTACATGCACACTCAGTAGGTACATGCACACTCAGTAGGTACATGCACACTCAGTAGGTACATGCACACTCAGTAGATACATGCACACTAGTAGGTACATGCACACTCAGTAGGTACATGCACACTCAGTAGATACATGCACACTCAGTAGATACATGCACACTCAGTAGGTACATGCACACTCAGTAGGTACATGCACACTCAGTAGGTACATGCACACTCAGTAGGTACATGCACACTCAGTAGGTACATGCCCATCAGTAGGTACATGCACACTCAGTAGATACATGCACACCAAGTAGATACATGCACACTCAGTAGGTACATGCACACTCAGTAGGTACAGTAGGTACATGCCCACTCAGTAGGTACATGCACACTCAGTAGATACATGCACAATCAGTAGTACATGCACACTCAGTAGGTACATGCACACTCAGTAGGTACATGCACACTCAGTAGATACATGCACACTCAGTAGGTACATGCACACTCAGTAGTACATGCACACTCAGTAGTACATGCACACTCAGTAGGTACATGCACACTCAGTAGGTACATGCACACTCAGTAGGTACATGCACACTGAGTAGGTACATGTAAACTCAGTAGATACATTGCACACTCAGTAGATACATGCACTTATCTCTGTAGAGGTAGGTACATGCACACTCAGTAGGTACTATGCACACTAGTAGGTACATGCCCACTCAGTATAGGTACATGCACTACTCAGTAGGTACAGCCCACTCAGTAGGTACATGCACACTCAGTAGGTACATGCACACTCAGTAGGTACATGCACACACAGTCGGTACATGCCTCAGTAGGTACATGCACACTCAGTAGGTACATGCCCACTCAGTAGGTACATGCACACTCAGTAGATACATGCACACTCAGTAGATACATGCACACTCAGTAGGTACATGCACACTCAGTAGGTACATGCACACTCAGTAGATACATGCACACTCAGTAGGTACATGCACACTCAGTAGTACATGCACACTCAGTAGTACATGCACACTCAGTAGGTACATGCACACTCAGTAGGTACATGCACACTCAGTAGGTACATGCCCACTCAGTAGATACATGCCCACATCAGTAGTACATGCCCACTCAGTAGGTACATGCACACTCAGTAGATACATGCACACTCAGTAGGTACATGCACACTCAGTAGGTACATGCCCACTCAGTAGGTACATGCACACTCAGTAGGTACATGCACACTCAGTAGGTACATGCACACTCAGTAGGTACATGCCCACTCAGTAGGTACATGCACACACAGTAGTACATGCACACTCAGTAGGTACATGCACACTCAGTAGGTACATGCACACTCAGTAGGTACATGCACACTCAGTAGGTACATGCCCACTCAGTAGGTACATGCACACTCAGTAGGTACATGCACACTCAGTAGGTACATGCACAATCAGTAGGTACATGCCCACTCAGTAGGTACATGCAATGCACACTCAGTAGGTACATGCACACTCAGTAGGTACATGCCCACTCAGTAGGTACATGCACACTCAGTAGGTGTACATGCACACTCAGTAGGTACATGCCCACTCAGTAGGTACATGCACACTCAGTAGGTACATGCACACTCAGTAGGTACATGCACACTCAGTAGGTACATGCACACTCATCAGTAGGTACATGACCAATCAGTAGGTACATGTACACTCAGTAGGTACATGCACACTCGGTAGGTACATGCACACTCAGTAGGTACATGCATATTCAGTAGATACATGCACACTCAGTAGGCACATGCACACTCAGTAGGTACATGCCCACTCAGTAGGTACATGCCCACTCAGTAGGTACATGCACACTCAGTAGGTACATGCACACTCAGTAGGTACATGCACACACAGTAGGTACATGCACACTCAGTAGATACATGCCGACTCAGTAGATACTATGGACACTCAGTAGGTTACATGCACACTCAGTAGGTACATGCACACTCAGTAGGTACATGCACACTCAGTAGGTACATGCCCACTCAGTAGGTACATGCACACTCAATAGGTACATGTACACTCAGTAGATACATGCACACTCGGTAGATACATGCACACTCAGTAGGTACATGCACACTCAGTAGGTACATGCACACTCAGTAGATACATGCCCACTCAGTAGGTACATGCACACTCAGTAGGTACATGCCACTCCAGTAGGTACATGCACACTCAGTAGGTATACATGCACACTCAGTAGGTACATGCACACTCATAGGTACATGCACATCTCAGTAAGTACATGCCCACTCAGTAGGTACATGCACACTCAGTAGATACATGCACACTCAGTAGGTACATGCACATTCAGTAGATACATGCACACTCAGTAGTACATGCACACTCAGTAGGTACATGCACACTCAGTAGGTACATGCACACTCAGTAGGTACATGTACACTCAGTTGTACATGCACACTCAGTAGGTACATGCACACTCAGTAGATACATGCACACTCAGTAGGTACATGCACACTCAGTAGGTATATGCCCATTCAGTAGGTACATGCACACTCAGTAGGTACATGCACACTCAGTAGGTACATGCCCACTCAGTAGTACATGCACACTCAGTAGTACATGCACACTCAGTAGGTACATGCACACCCAGTAGGTACATGCACACTCAGTAGGTACATGCACACTCAGTAGGTACATTCCCACTCAGTAGGTACACACTCAGTAGGTACATGCACACTCAGTAGGTACATGCACACTCAGTAGGTACATGCACACTCAGTAGGTACATGCACATTCAGTAGGTACATGCCCACTCAGTAGGTACATGTACACTCAGTAGGTACATGCACACTCAGTAGGTACATGCACACGCACACTCAGTAGGTACATGCACACTCAGTAGGTACATGCACACTCAGTAGATACATGCACACTCAGTAGATGCATGCACACTCAGTAGATACATGCACACTCAGTAGGTACATGCACACTCAGTAGGTACATGCCCACTCAGTAGGTACAAGCACACTCAGTAGGTACATGCACACTCAGTAGGTACATGCACACTCAGTAGGTACATGCCCACTCAGTAGGTACATGCACACTCAGTAGATACATGCACACCCAGTAGATACATGCACACTCATAGGTACATGCACACTCAGTAGGTACATGCACAATCAGTAGGTACATGCCCACTCAGTAGGTACATGCACACTCAGTAGATACATGCACACTCAGTAGGTACATGCACACTCAGTAGGTACATGCACACTTAGTAGGTACATGCACACTCAGTAGGTACATGCACACTCAGTAGTACATGCCCACTCAGTAGGTACATGCACACTCAGTAGGTACATGCACACTCAGTAGGTACGTGCACACTCAGTAGGTACATGCACACTCAGTAGGTACATGCACACTCAGTAGATACATGCCCACTCAGTAGGTACATGCACACTCAGTAGGTACATGCACACTCAGTAGATACATGCACACTCAGTAGGTACATGCACACTCAGTAGGTACATGCCCACTCAGTAGGTACATGCACACTCAGTAGATACATGCACACTCAGTAGATACATGCACACTCAGTAGTACATGCACACTCAGTAGGTACATGCCCACTCAGTAGGTACATGCACACTCAGTAGATACATGCACACTCAGTAGATACATGCCCACTCAGTAGGTACATGCACACTCAGTAGGTACATGCACACTCGTAGATAACATGCACACTCAGTAGGTACATGCACACTCAGTAGATACATGCACACTCAGTAGGTACATGCACACTCAGTAGATACATGCACACTCAGTAGTTACATGCACACTCAGTAGATACATGCACACGCGGTAGATACATGCACACTCAGTAGATACATGCACACTCAGTAGGTACATGTACACTCATTAGTTACATGCACACTCAGTAGATACATGCACACTCAGTAGGTACATGCACACTCAGTAGATACATGCACACTCAGTAGGTACATGCACACTCAGTAGGTACATGCACACTCAGTAGGTACATGCACACACAGTAGGTACATGCACACTCAGTAGGTACATGCACACTCAGTAGGTACATGTACACTTAGTAGGTACATGCCCACTCCGTAGATACATGCACACTCAGTAGGTACATGAACACTCAGTAGATACATGCACACTCAGTAGGTACATGTACACTCATTAGTTACATGCACACTCAGTAGATACATGCACACTCAGTAGGTACATGCACACTCAGTAGATACATGCACACTCAGTAGTACATGCACACTCAGTAGGTACATGCACACTCAGTAGGTACATGCACACTCAGTAGTTACATGCACACTCAGTAGATACATGCACACTCAGTAGGTACATGCACACTCAGTAGATACATGCACACTCAGTAGGTACATGCCCATTCAGTAGGTACATGCACACTCAGTAGGTACATGCCCACTCAGTAGATCATCGCACACTCAGTAGGTACAGCCCACTCAGTGTACATGCACACTCAGTAGGTACATGCACACTCAGTAGGTACATGCACACTCAGTTGTACATGCACAGTCAGTAGGTACATGCACACTCAGTAGGTACATGCACACTCAGTAGATACATGCACACTCAGTAGGTACATGCACACTCAGTAGGTATATGCCCACTCAGTAGGTACATGCACACTCAGTAGGTACATGCACACTCAGTAGGTACATGCACACTCAGTAGTACATGCACACTCAGTAGGTACATGCACACCCAGTAGGTACATGCACACTCAGTAGGTACATGCACACTCAGTAGGTACATTCCCACTCAGTAGGTACACACTCAGTAGGTACATGCACACTCAGTAGGTACATGCACCCTCAGTAGGTACATGCACACTCAGTAGGTACATGCACACTCAGTAGGTACATGCACACTCAGTAGGTACATGCCTACTCAGTAGGTACATGCACACTCAGTAGGTACATGCACATTCAGTAGGTACATGCCCAGTCAGTAGGTACATGCACACTCAGTAGGTACATGCACACTCAGTAGGTACATGTACACGCACACTCAGTAGGTACATGCACACTCAGTAGGTACATGCACACTCAGTAGATACATGCACACTCAGTAGATGCATGCACACTCAGTAGATACATGCACACTCAGTAGGTACATGCACACTCAGTAGGTACATGCACACTAAGTAGGTACATGCACACTCAGTAGATACATGCACACTCAGTAGATACATGCACACTCAGTAGGTACATGCACACTCAGTAGGTACATGCACACTCAGTAGGTACATGCCCACTCAGTAGGTACATGCACACTCAGTAGATACATGCACACCCAGTAGATACATGCACACTCATAGGTACATGCACACTCAGTAGGTACATGCACAATCAGTAGGTACATGCCCACTCAGTAGGTACATGCACACTCAGTAGATACATGCACACTCAGTAGGTACATGCACACTCAGTAGGTACATGCACACTCACTAGGTACATGCACACACAGTCGGTACATGCACACTCAGTAGGTACATGCACACTCAGTAGGTACATGCACACTCAGTAGGTACATGCACACTCAGTAGATACATGCCCACTCAGTAGGTACATGCACACTCAGTAGGTACTGCACACTCAGTAGATACATGCACACTCAGTAGGTACATGCACACTCAGTAGGTACATGCACACTCAGTAGATACATGCACACTCAGTAGGTACATGCACACTCAGTAGGTACATGCCCACTCAGTAGGTACATGCATACTCAGTAGATACATGCACATCAGTAGATACAGCACACTCAGTATACATGCACACTCAGTAGATACATGCCCACTCAGTAGGTACATGCACACTCAGTAGGTACATGCACACTCAGTAGATACATGCCCACTCAGTAGGTACATGCACACTCAGTAGATACATGCACACTCAGTAGGTACATGCACACTCAGTAGGTACATGCACACTCAGTAGGTACATGCACACTCAGTAGATACATGCACACTCATTAGATACATGCCCACTCAGTAGGTACATGCACACTCAGTAGGTACATGCCCACTCAGTAGGTACATGCACACTCAGTAGATACATGCACACTCAGTAGATACATGCCCACTCAGTAGGTAGATGCACACTCAATAGGTACATGCACACTCAGTAGATACATGCACACTCAGTAGATACATGCACACTCAGTAGGTACATTCACACTCAGTAGGTACATGCACACTCAGTAGATACGTGCACACTCAGTAGGTACATGCACACTCAGTAGTTACATGCACACTCAGTAGATACTGACCCACTCAGTGATACATGCACACTCAGTAGGTACATGCACACTCAGTAGGTACATGCACACTCAGTAGATACATGCACACTCAGTAGATACATGCACACTCAGTAGATACATGCACACTCAGTAGGTACATGCACACTCAGTAGTTACATGCACACTCAGTAGATACATGCACACTCAGTAGGTACATGCACACTCAGTAGGTACATGCCCACTCAGTAGATACATGCACATCCAGTAGGTACATGCACACTCAGTAGGTACTGCCCACTCAGTAGATACATCCACACTCAGTAGGTACATGCACACTCAGTAGGTACATGCCCACTCAGTAGGTACATGCACACTCAGTAGGTACATGCACGCTCAGTAGGTACATGCACACTCAGTAGATACATGCACACTCAGTAGGTACATGTACACTCAGTAGATACATGCACACTCAGTAGATACATGCACACTCAGTAGGTACATGCACACTCAGTAGGTACATGCCCACTCAGTAGGTACATGCACACTCAGTAGATACATGCACACTCAGTAGGTACATGCACACTCAGTAGATACATGCACACTCAGTAGGTACATGCACACTCAGTAGATACATGCACACTCAGTAGTTACATGCACACTCAGTAGATACATGCACACTCAGTAGATACATGCACACTCAGTAGGTACATGTACACTCATTAGTTACATGCACACTCAGTAGATACATGCACACTCAGTAGGTACATGCACACTCAGTAGATACATGCACACTCAGTAGGTACATGCACACTCAGTAGATACATGCACACTCAGTAGGTACATGCACACTCAGTAGGTACATGCACACACAGTAGGTACATGCACACTCAGTAGGTACATGCACACTCAGTAGGTACATGCACACTTAGTAGGTACATGCCCACTCAGTAGATACATGCACACTCAGTAGGTACATGCACACTCAGTAGGTACATGCACACTCAGTAGGTACATGCCCACTCAGTAGGTACATGCACACTCAGTAGGTACATGCCCACTCAGTAGATACATTCCCACTCAGTAGGTACATGCCCACTCAGTAGATACATGCCCACTCAGTAGGTACATGCCCACTCAGTAGATACATGCCCACTCAGTAGGTACATGCCCACTCAGTAGATACATGCCCACTCAGTAGATACATGCCCACTCAGTAGGTACATGCCCACTCAGTAGATACATGCCCACTCAGTAGATACATGCCCACTCAGTAGTACATGCCCACTCAGTAGATACATGCCCACTCAGTAGGTACATGCCATGTTATACTTTAGGGAGACAGATAGTTTTGTATATTCTGTATATATGACATTTTCATGGCAAAATAAACATATATTCACAATTAACCGTCAATGTAAACTATGTTAACATGTAATTCATATACAGTAGAACCCTCTATACCGGACACACATGCAGTATGTGTATCTTTAATTGTATGGGTTTCATTGGTTTATATTTATGATGATACTGGCTGTTCAAGTTCGCGAAGCACAGCCGCATACATTGGCATAGTCCATATGTCTGATTTACGGTGGAACATCTCTAAACCGGACACCATGGGGACCTCCCAGGGTGTCCGGTTTAGAGAGGTCCCACTGTAATAACCAGACACATCATGTATTTGCAGGTATCGGTATCTCCATGTTGCTCATCTCGATTGTGGTGGCCATCTACTACAACGTCATCATGGCGTACACACTCTACTACTTCTTCTCCTCCATGCAGAAGACGCTCCCATGGACCGTGTGCAAAGACGTAAGTTTATTTCCCAGCCATGTAATATATGTTGACATTGTGAGCGTGTATGTGTAAATGCAGTGAGTATATTTCCCATTACATGTGGCAATGTGTTGACATTGAGTGTGTACAAAGACGTGAGTATATTTCCCATGCATGTAGCAATATGTTGACATTGAGTGTGTACAAAGACGTGAGTATATTTCCCATACATGTAGCAATATGTTGAAATTGGAGCGTTTGTACAAAGACGTGAGTATATTTCCCATCCATGTAGCAATATGTTGACATTGAGTGTGTACAAAGACGTGAATTATATTTCCCATGCATGTAGCAATATGTTTGACATTGAGGCGGTGTACAAAGACGTGAGTATATTTCCCATGCATGTAGTAATATGTTGACATTGAGCGTGACAAAGAACCGTGTAGTATATTTCCCATACATGTAGCAATATGTTGACATTGAGCGTGTACAAAGACGTGAGTATATTTCCCATCCATGTAGCAATATGCTGACATTGGAGTGTGTACAAAAGACGTGAGTATATTTACCTTCCATTTAGCAATATGTTGACATTGAGCGTGTACAAAGAAGTGAGTATATTTACCTTCCATGTAGCAATATGTTGACATTGAGTGTGTACAAAAGAAGTGAGTGTATTTCCCATCCATGTAGCAATATGTTGACATTGAGCGTGTACACAGAAGTGAGTATATTTCCCATACATGTAGCAATATGTTGAAATTGAGCGTGTACACAGAAGTGAGTATATTTCCCATTACATGTAGCAAATATGTTGACATTGAGAGTGTACAAAGACGTGAGTATATTTCCCATCCATGTAGCAATATGTTGACATTGAGAGTGTACAACGACGTGAGTATATTTACCATCCATGTAGCAATATGTTGACATTGAGTGTGTACAAAGAAGTGAGTATATTTCCCATCCATGTGGCAAAATGTTGACATTATAATTACCATCAATGTAATAAATGTTAATTTTGACCGTGTGTAATGGCGTGAGTTATTTTTCCCATCCATGTTGCAATAGGTTAATATTGACCGTGTGTAATGACGTGTGAACGAATTGTTATATCGTGGGAACGAATTAATACAAATAAAAACCATGTCCCCTGCGGGGCTCCGTAGGATGATGAAATGCGTTGCAGCCAGGACACTAATTGACCGTACGGTGGAACCTCTCGTAACCGGACAATTTTCGAAAAAAAAAAATATATTTTTCGAAAATTTTAATTTTTCACCCTGGTGAGGTTCACAGGGTGTCCGGCTTATAGAGGGTTCGCTGTAAATCAGGCATTTGCGTGCTATGCGATCACGAACAGTCATTATCACCTGAAATAAATGACCAAGAAACTCATCAAAAGTAACATCACACGTGTGTTATTTGTGTTCGGTTTAGAGAGGTTTACACTATAGTACCAACAGCAAATAAACCACGTACCACTTTTCACCAAACGTATATATGGAAGCGTCCTGGTGTCAATGCTAGAATATATTTATCTCCAAATCAGGAGATACTGAGTCCTAATTAGCCGATAGTAACTACTAATTAGGAGTTACTATCCTAATTAGGACTTAGTATCTTCTAATTAGGAGTTAGTATATTCTAATTAGGAGATCAAATTTATTTAGCATTGACACAAATAGTAAGTCCGAATTAGGAGATTGTAAGTCCTAATTAGGAGATAATAAATCGTAATTAGGATATACTAACTCCTAATTAGGAGACACTATCTCCTAGGTAGGATAACAAACTATTATAGCATTGGCACCAGGTCGCTTTCATACGGTTTATGATTTTTAGGAGTGGGCGTCACTGGGATGTGTGCAAGTCACGACGAAGGCCCTCCCGGTGGCCGTGTGCTGGCAACATCACAGAGAAATGCCTCTGCACGGGCAACTACACGTTCAATACTTACACAAACTGCACGAATACGACCAACAACCCCCCCCCCGTCGCTGAACTCTTCTTTGAGTAAGTTTACGTCAGACGCTCATATGCCCGCATTATTGAACGAACGAGTTGAACTTCTGTTATTTTTATTTCTACGTGAATTCTACTTACGGGTTTCATTGGCGTTGATTTAATCTACTGTCTGTTTCATGAAGCTTGTCAAACTTTTACAGCTATATCAAGGTGTATGATCACGTGGTACTAACAACACAATAAGTAACCGATTTCAAAGTACCTATTATTTTATAGTTGTCAAATTATTATACCCCCCCGCAACGATTGTGGGGGGGGGGGGGGTATTACCTGGAGTAGGTGTCGTTCCGTCCGTCCGGTCCCGCCGTCCGGATATACTTAACAAATCAGAGAAATATTTTTAAAAACTATTTCCTTCACTTAAAAGTTGATAATTCATGCATTTCCTGGTAGGCTCACTACCTGGCTTGTGCCAAAATCCACACCGTCAACCCCCGCAGATCCGTGGCCAAGTCGTACTTAGTCACTTTACAAAACTTAACTTCAGAGAAATATTGTTATAACTTCATATTTCCTTCATCTTAAAATGCTTAATATTTCACACATGCATTCCCTGTAAGGCTCTACTACATGCTGTGCCAAATCCACGCATCCAACCCCCGTCTGAATCCCCCACCGCATACTAGGTCAAGGTCAAATACTTAGTCTCTTTACAAAACTTAACATCAGAGAAATATTTTTATAACTTCTATTTCCTTCATCTAAAATGCTTAATATTTCACACATGCATTCCTGTAAGGCTCTACTACCATGCTGTGCAAAATCCATGACCGTCCAACCCCCACTGAACCAAATGTCAAGGTCAAATACTCTTTACAAAACTTAACACAGAGAAATAAAGTTAATAACATTCTATTTCCTTCATTGAAAATTCTTATTATTTCACTTGTGCATTCCTCTAAGGTTGTACTATCATGCTGTCACAAATCTACGAGTGTCCACCCCGCTGATCCCAAGGTCAAGTCACATACTTAGTCTCTTTACAAAACTTAACATCAGAGAAATATGTTATAACTTCTATTTCTTTCATTGATTACTTAATTATCATATGCTGATGATCATCGTTTGCTGTGACAAATCCCCGCTGATCTCGAGGTCAACGTCACATACATACCGTATAACCTCGGCTTAAGCCCCCCCCACCCCCCCCCTCCTAATCCCAAACGCCGCCCCAACCACCCCCCAAAATCCCCCAAACTCCAACCCCTCCCCCCCCCCCCCCCCCCCCCCCCCCCCCCCCATACAAACCCCCACCCCCTATTTTATCCAGTATAAAAAAAAATTGTATTATTTTTTATTTTTTTTTTTTTTTTAGTACCGTGTGACCAACCCAATTTCAAAACACAATAAGGATTTAAGGATTATTTTGTGTGATTGATTATTTTTTACTGGCTAATAAACGCCCCCCCCCCCCCCCCCCCCCCAATTAAAAAAAAAAGAAAAACTTTTTTTTACCAATGACCGCCAATTTCATTTACACAAATAATCTTTTAATTATTTCCTTATTTGTGTTTGAAATTGGTGGTCCTGGGTAATTTTTTTTTTTTTTTTTTTTTTTTTTTTTTTTTATACTGGCTAATAAACGCCCCCCCCCCCCCCTTTTTTGTTTTTTTAAAATGTAACGCCTCTGGGGGTGTTAATTCGAGGTTATACGGTAGTCTCTTTACAAAACTTAACATCAGAGAAATCGGTTATAACTTCTATTTCCTTGCTCGGATCTGCTTCACATTTCACACACTCATTGCTCCAATGGACCTCTACCACCCCTGTGACAAATTCACGTTCATGCCGCTCGCGCTAATCCCAGAGTCAAGGTCACAAGCCCACACACTTGGAAATTTGTACATATTTTAGGGGTACCTGGGCCCACGCGGGGGGTATTCCGTAAGCCTCGCTTACTGACCAATCTAGTTATGTAACGGAGTTTGATGAAATATGGCGCATCAAACGCGTCTTGTTAAGCTGCATTTGGTGG
>CM055279.1:4079096-4322891 GCA_029237695.1 Conchocele bisecta
GCTGCATTTGGTGGTCTCTGTATTTTCGCCCAAACTTATGTCGTTTTTGCGAAGAATCGATTTCCGTGTTGCAGACACGGACATCGATTCTTCGCAAAAACGACATAAGTCTGTGCCAAACTCCATAGACCACCAAATGCAGCTTATGAAGACGCGTTTGCTGCGCCATATTTCATCAAAATCCGTTGCATATTAAGGAAACTATCAACTAATACTTACTTTGGAGTGGGCGACGTTGTTGTTGTTGTAACCACGTGATCATGCACCTTGTATATGAACAATGCAAAAACTAATATTGTCCACACAGCGTGAAGATGTATATGGGGATTTAATATAGGGATTTTTGTCTAGCTTTAGAAATAGTGGACCGATTTTCAAAATTTGACTTTTCTTTTCTTAATTAGATCATTTCCAAGCTGTCGAGTCGGGTTTCAGAATTTTTCATTTTTCGAATCCTCCTGCAGCTTCTCCAGCTGTTTTCTCCCAAGTTAAATTCCCACAGAGAATTCATTTGTTCGCACTAAAATAAATATTTGACCGAATGTTACAAACTAAATTAAATGGTTCATTCTTAATATTATCGAAACAAATATTGTTTTTGCATTATTTATATGGCCGTTTAATTTGGGTAGGTTTCGTGAAACAGACAGTAGGTAAAGTGACGTCATAATAAACATGTCACTGTCACCAGTTATGAATCCAACGGTGCTCTGGAAGTTGTTCAAAGGAAGTTACTCATGATTTTCAAAGGTAGATAACCTATTTATCGGACTGGTAATATAATGAGAGATCGTAGCTAGTTATCTACCTTTGGATTTATTTATAGAAATCCGGTCCAAATTGTATATTGTATATTTTAGGGCCTTATTGTTCGTAAAAAGGGCGAATGTAGCTGAATTGTTATGAAAAGGGGTTATTATAGTGCTTTCCACTAGCGGTGAGCCATGCCATCCTGCATATCTGTGCAACTGATCATGATCAGGGACTGCATTATTTGACAGATTCATATTTTCACACGTATTAATGTTATTACAACCAGTGTAGACCCAGATCAGACTGCACATATGTGCAGTCTGATCTGGGTCTACTCTGTTCGCAAAACTCATTTTTTTTGTGTGCTATTCAATAAGAAATAAACCCTGAAATACACCATAGAACCGGATATCAATAAATAGATTTGCAAAGGGAGATAACTAGCTACCCTCATTACAATAGCTCAAAATTCAACTAGTCAGATTGCAGCCTTCTGTGTTACAGCTTGTAAGGTAACTGTTTTTTTTTAACTGTATCGTTACTATTTTTAGGTATCGCAATTTTATTTATCTATTTTTAGAAGCATTAGCTATGGCTGTCGGTCGCCATTTTTGCGTATAAAGTTTATTTGCCGGAACTCGTATACTTATTATGTGGTAAAAAACGGAACTTTTATAAACGGTTATAATTCATATTTCAGAATACCTATTTTGATGGTCAATGTATCATATTAAAGGTATACATATCTCTATACTCCAATTTGGTATATAATAATATGTATGTCTACGACGGGTGTAATTAATTGTTATAAAGGCTGCCAATGGGACATTATCAGTGTGGGGCATGCACACCTTCCTATTTTTTGTTTCTGGCGATACAGTTTCAGTTCTTTCAGTACTTTGATGATTGTGTAAGTAAATGTCTGCATAGGCCATGACCATTCAGCTTACAATTACATAGACAGAGGATTTATTTTCACATGACGCATACATGTAACCAGCCACACGTATATCTAGTAAATTTGAATTATTTCCATCTAAATGTGCAATTGTTCACGGCATATACAATCGCCCTGTGGATATTTACAATTCAGTACTAATAACCATTCTTGTGTACTGTTGTGACCATACTTGTATAATTGCAGCACAAACATATTTACACAATTCCCTAACATTTGATTAGTCCGTAGCAAGTCTCTGTCCAAAATGTATATCCCAGTAAACTCCCACGCCGAACTACTTTCTACAGGTGCGCTGTCAGTGCTGTCAATGTAAACAAATGGCTGCCGTCTGTCAAAATAACACACATTTTCTTGATGAATTTATTTCAAATGCTGGAATTATAAGGAATGAATGGCCTTTTTGTGGAATTTATCGGGGATATAAACTTGGAAAAGTCGCGGGAATACTGGACGAAGGCCGGAAAAGTCGCGGGAATACTGGACGAGGCCTTCCGGCCTTCGTCCAGTATTCCCGCGACTTTTCCAAGTTTATACCCCGATAAATTCCACAAAAAGGTCATGCATTCCTATAATATTTACTTTTCATTTATGTAGTATCATCACTCATGTATTCATTTCTATATTATTTACATTATTATGAAATTAAACAATTGGCATACTGACATACTGTTTCTATTAGTAAACTCGTATACAATAGTATTACCCAACTCCCTATATAAATTGATATTACATATTTTTTACGAATTCCATGGATTTTGACGTGCCTGCATGGGCAATAGTTCCGCTTGGCTGGGCACTATTCAAAACTATTTCACCCCTGAAAATCATGACGTTTGTCGAAGATTACGTCATAATATTTAACGTAATTTAGATCGGTCTGTCGATGCGCCCCACGGCAAATTTACGTTCGTTGTGTCACTTACACTGTTTACAGGTTGAGTCATGATCATTCGGGGAACATTCAAAACAGATTTATTTTTGTCAGATCGGTATTAAAATAGTGCTGTGGAAATAATCCAAATTCCCCCTCCGCTTTGCCGTTTTTCCCTGATTTTTATTAAAAAAAAAAATACATTAATTCCCATACATCACGTCGAAAGTTGACAAAAAGTGCAGCTGCACACTCATGCGGAATTCAATTCCCGATTTTCAAAACCAAACTCACTGAAATACGGCGATATGACAAGGGAGGTAATCCGCTTGTTCCATTTTTTATTGTAGACGGGAGGTTATTCAGAGATCCGCGGGCATGGAACCCGAGAACATGGGCGCCCCAATATGGCAGCTCTCGTTGTGTCTACTTATGTCCTGGGTGATAGTGGTCCTTTGTCTCATCAAGGGAGTTAAGTCATCCGGCAAGGTGAGTGGAAATCGTATGAGTTATCGGTCCTGCCGGAGAAAATAGGCGCCCCGATATGGCAACTATCCCTCTGTCTCCTGGGTTAGTGTGGTTGTTTGTCTCATCAAGGGAGTTAAGTCGTCCGGCCAGGTGAGTGGAGAGTTATCGGTCTTACCGGAGTGTTCGGCCTTCCAGTGAGTTAAGTCGTCCGATAAGGTGAGTGGAGTTTGTAGTGCAGATCGATCTCGCTGTGTCTCCTTCTCTCCTCTGTCACATCAAGGGAGGTCAGTCGTCTGGCAAGGTGAGTTGAGTGTGTATGGGTTATTGGTCTTGATTTAGTTATTGATACAGGCGTATAAAGGGAATTAAACCGTCCCGCAAGGTGAGTGGTGTTTGTATGGGATATTGGGCTTGGTTTAGTTATTGATACTGGAGTATCAAGAGAGTTAAGTTGTCCGCCACTGTGAGTAGCGTTCGGTATGGTTATTGGTCTTGACTTAGTTTGATATTTAGAGTTCGGTAAGTAAAGGATTGTTGGTTAGAACACACCAACGAGTTTTACAAGACATTTAACCGAATCCCATCCAATAAGGCCAGTCTCTCCTGCTTTCACTATTCGTATGGATGCTGTGGGATCTACTTGTACATGACATGCCGCCAGTCTGTACTGGTTCTGCATGAACTAAACAATAGGTTCACTTACTCCTAAGAAATAAAAATCCAACCTTATCATATCCCCCAATATTGTTTGCACGTTTTGGCCACGGAAACTCACTTGACCAACAGGTTCAGTGTTTTCTCTTAACTGCTACACATATGCTAAATACTGGTGTTAAACGCACCCCATAATGTTCTTCAAGTGAAACTGGGTAGTAATGGATCAAGATTTGCAAGCAAACTGTGTCTTTGACCTCAAAACACCCGCACTATAGTATTTTATACTTTTATACCGGACTACCATTTGGTATTCTCTAACCTATAATTGTACCAGTCTCACTACACACCTACAATATTCACTATTCAAAACTAGGTTCTATGCCTTGATACAGTGCCAACATTGGAGGAAATATCTCAAATGGTTGTCAAAACAGCAGCTTTGTAACTCCACCATGTGACAATCCACATTCTGCTGTGACGTTAAACCCATTCACTTTCACTCTTAAATTATGTGTGTATATTCATTCAGTTTCTTTTACTTAGACTATTAAACTCAAGTGCTAAACATATTTTTTTCTAATTTGTTTACCGATTTTGAAAACCATACTTTTGTTTTCCTAGTTACATCATTTCCAAGGTGTATGATCACGTGATATTAACAACAACACGTACTGAAATTTCCAGAATCCATCTGATTCAAAGTACGTATTCTTTAATAGTGTCCTTATTACGTAACGAAAACGACATAAGTCTGTGCCAAGCTCACTGGACCACCAAATGTAGCTCATGAAAACGCGTTTGCTGCGCCATATATTTCATCAAAATCCGTTTCATATTAAGGAAAATATAAAATAATAGTTTCATGATTTCAACACTTTCAGCCACTGTTGTTGTTGTTATGACCACGTGATCATGCACCTTGATTTCCAAACTATATAGCCAGGCCTTTGATGCATATCCATTATTTACGCAAATTAGTTGGAAATCGCGATTGGCTTCCGGTGACATATTATCCAATCAGGCTACATTATTTCGGTACTATATTGTTCGTACAATGTAGGCGTATATTTAATTAAATTCTTGACGCCGTCAAATGCTAAACTCACTATTACCAGAGATGGACCAGTCGACGTTTATGCCCAGCATAGCACCATGTCACAGGTTGTAGTAACGGAGCAAGGTATATAAATGCATTACAGTGGAACCTCTCCAAACCGGACACCCTGGGAGGTGACATTTAATATGGGAGAAAACCAGTGTACCCGTTGAAACCCCACTTGTCCGGTCTGGCGACGTCCGATTAGCATGTGTATTCGAGAATTATGTATTTAACCAACTAGTTGTGATTGGGGAATTGTTTTTTATGGCATGAGTGACTAGCATAGACCAAGATCAGCTCGTGCATTCACGCTCTCTGATCAGAGTCTGCACAGTTAAATATTTATACTGTCCTTGAATTCATAATGGAAACGCCCATTCATCGTATTGCGTTTATATCCAAGTACATTACATTAGCACCACGTGATGTCGCGCGACATTGTTGATTCGTTAAAGTTTGTTTGACGTCATTAAATTGCATGACGTACATCGTCGTTGTCAATAACGACCAGCAACGTCACTGTTCCATGAATTGAGACAAAACGACGTACAACAATAAGAGTCCTATTGCTTACGCCGTATATGAAACTATCCGAAAATGCAGTGTAAATATAAGTAATAAAATCATAGGAAGTTGCGTTTACTGTATTATGAACAACATAGTGGGTGAAAGTGAAGTCTACGCTGATCGCGATGTCATAATTATATACAAACATTACGTTTTGACAGAATGCAAAACTAATGTATTTACCGGACAAAATTTTCGTCCGTGGCTGGTGCATTTATTGGGTATTATAGTATTTGCTACCAGTGTAGACCCAGATCAGCCTGCGCGTCCGCGCAGGCTGATCTGGGTCTACACAAGTCACAATCAATTCGTCAGTGAAACATCACTGTCTTCAACTAACAATAGTATGTCCATAATCACAGCGAGAATCACCAACATTGCAAAGTATACTTTAGTAGCAAAGTATACTTTGAGGGAGAAATTTTCAATTTTATGATAAATTTATTAATTTTTATTATACTGAATTTATTACATTATCACAGCCAATTTGGCTGTGATAATGTAATAAATTCAGTATAATAATTCTGCATACTTTTAATCATGAAATATATGCATTTGTTAGTTCTATATGAAATAATGCATTTCAGGAAAAATAAATGATTACTCCCTCAAAGTATACTTTGCTAGTAAAGTATACTTTGCAATGTTGATGAAATCGGCTACAGGACCTAGACTCGTCACAAATGCCATAATCCCCATTTTCCAGTGAGTGCAACACATATAACCTATAATAAATACAAATAAAGCAAATTAAAGTTACAAGACACGCGCACTTTCCCGCTAATGTGTCTGTTTTATACGCTCCCAGGTAATTGTCATTTTCAATATATCTTACAATGCGCTTATATGAGACAAGCCATGTGATTTTGTACCTTATCTTGTATTAATGCGCTGTCAACCTCAATTGTGGCTCCCCGAACGGCCACCGAACGGCCACCTCTCTACAACAACGCCCTCTCTATAAACAGCCGCTATTTTATATCCCAAATGGATGATTTCCTCTGTATCTAACCTGAGCTGAGCACGAAAATTGTCACCTGCTTTTGCTGTCTTTCTCAATAAAAAAATGTTTTGACAGCATTTTAGAATCATTTCCATTGGAATGATTATAAAATGTTGCCAAAGCATGTTTTTGATTAGAATTATCGAAGAAAATAAATAAACAGCGGACGACAACATTTAATTCAGCATTAACCTCCCTACAACAGCTACCTCTCTACAACAGCCAGTTTTGCGTGTTCCCATGGGTGGATGTTGTAGAGATTGTACTGCATATGTGGCATGGCATGCAAAAAAGCAACAACATGCACAACATGTTAAACTGGTTAATAGTTACCGAGTGATTGATTTGCGGGTTTCTATACAATCATTAACAAATACTTAATTATATGCTACATAGGAGTGAATCTGTTAACGCAAACGCTAGTCTACGATGTACGGAGCCCCGCAGGGGACATGGATTATATTTTATTAATTCGTTCCCACGAAATAACAATTCGTTCCCTCAATATTAATTCGTTCCCACGAAATAACAATTGGCTCCCTCGAATTGACGATTCGTTCCCACGAAATAACTATTCGTTTCCTCGAATTAACAATTCGTTCCCACGAATTAACAATTCGTTCCCACGGGAACGAATTGTTAATTCGAGGGAAAGAATTGTTATATCGTGAGAACGAATTGCTATATAGTGGGAACGAATTGTTATTTCGTGGGAACGTATTGTTATTACGAATTGTTATTTCATGGGAACGAATTAATAAAAAAGAATTCTACGTCCCCTGTGGGGCTCCGTAAATATGTGTTTCATGCTGCGTTAGCTGGCTGACAACGTGCTACACTGACCACTATCTACATAAGCCTTTTTGTTATCTATCACACTATGCCCATGTCTTGCCGTGGGTTGGTTTTGTAGACTCCACACCCAGTAGCGTTTTATCAGACCATTATCCTGTTATAGTTTACTGTCCTTGCCATCTGCATACACTTTTGCTAGCCGCCAGATATATGTACAGTGGAAGCTGTCTAAACCGGACACCGTGGGAGGTCCCCTTATGTGGATATATGCATGAGTTTCGCAGCGTGCGAATAGTGAAATATTATATACGTACTTTCGTTTCCCATTGTAATACAATGGAACGCAATCCACTCGTTTCAGGTTGTGTATTTCACGGCGACGTTCCCCTACGTGATCCTCCTCATTCTGCTGGTCAGAGGGGCCACTATGGACGGAGCCATCGACGGCGTGAAGTTCTTCATCGTTCCCAAGTGGGACAAACTCCTGGACCTCGAGGTCAGTAAAAGGTCATCATTTCTGTGAAGTAGAATATTGGCAAGCCCGGACACGGGGAAATATAAGGTTCGACAATGTCCAGCCGTACGGCCTTGGGGTTCAAACATGTCCCTCGTGCCACGGCAAACATTTACCCACGGCTGGACATGTTCGAACGTTTTTGTTACGTTTCATTCGGAAATATCATGCAATTTGAGCTTTTATATGCAATAATTCCGGTACTTTGATAACCCGTTCCCTTCCAAAAGCTGATTTACATATACATATTCCGGGGCCGCAGTACACGTCGCGTGATGCATCCGTTGTTAACTGGTCTGGTGACGTAATAGCGCGTTCTAGTAACGTCATGAGACACATGCATTACATGTATAAGTGTTGGCTTAGCCCCGGAATGAGCATTGTCTAACCCTAACTCGCACACGCTGTACGTTTGAACACGGCTGTGAGGGTTGATGTGGTTCATTGGCATCCATCTCCGACGATAAATAGAGAATACCAGGCTAGTGTCTTTTGATATCAAATGTATCAGGCAAAGGTTCGTCCGCAGCAAAACGTGGAACAGAGACATATCTCTCCAATACCTACCACATATTGGTTTACGTATACACATTTTACCCGCCTTTTACATTGAAGTTCGCGGTATAGCTCAGTAGGACTGCGGACTGCGGATCCCCGGGTTCGATCCCCACCTCGACCGAATGGACTACTCGGCGTGTCCTTGGGCAGGACAACTTCGTGCTAGCCTAGTCCTATCGGGTGGGGACTTAAATAGTTGGCCCCAACATGCAAGGTCATCGAGCCAGTGCCGTTGTTAAATCAAAGTATTTACATTTAGGTTCGCTTAAGCCGGGCTAGGTTTCTGTCATAAATCCGTGACATTATTTGCACACAAGTATAATAAAAAAATGCTCGTTCGCAATTGCTTATTTCACGTGTTTCACGATTAGCATTGGTATCTTGAATTTGTCTCGTAATTAGTCTATATTTTTAATTTTATTTTTCTATTATTTTATTTCTCGCAGGTGTGGGTGGCTGCGGCCGGACAGATGTTTTTCTCACTGAGCGTTTCGTTTGGAGGTATCATAATGTTCGGCAGTTATAACAAATTCAGGAACAATGTATATAGGTGAGTATTGTCGAACACCCCCATCCCCACCACCCCCACCTGTGGACGCCCGCACCCCACCCCTGTGGATCTCCCCGTTTGGTCGGTTCAAAACTTTACAGTGGAACTTCTTAAAACCGGACATCCTGGGAGGTCCCCAGGGTGTCCGGTTTAGAGATGTTCCACTGTAAATCAGACATATGACTATGCCAAGGTATGCGGCTGTACTTTGCGAACTTGAACAGGCATCATCATCTTAAATATACACCATTTAAACCCATACAATTAAGGATGCACAGACTGCCTGCATGTCCGGTTTAGAGGGATTCTGCTATAGTATATATTTTATGCATGGTAACGAGTCGTGAAGTTCAGGACCCAGAATTGGTATATCTAATAAAGCCAATAAACGAGGTTTGTGGAATGTGAAGCGGGAGGTCGAATTTCTTATATTTTCTTTCATTTTTTGTTTGTTTGAGATGTTCGTGTCTGATTTGTTTCAAGTTGAAAACATCAGAGACGAACATCT
The DNA here is from genome assembly GCA_029237695.1 of Conchocele bisecta. Lineage (NCBI taxonomy): Eukaryota > Metazoa > Mollusca > Bivalvia > Lucinida > Thyasiridae > Conchocele > Conchocele bisecta. Next base: position 4,088,401 of record CM055279.1, read on the forward strand.
AAATAAAAATATGTTCCATACAGTTACTAGTCCACTTTTAGACGTGCAAATCACAAGATTTTCGTCCGACATGGTTGGACATGGTTGGATTTAACATATGTTTACATTGTCAATAATATCAAAAATGTTTCACGGCACCGTGTTTCACGGCACATACGCACTGTGTTGACGGGTTAATAAATAACCGGCTCCCCATTATTTAAACACCTGTCGTTTCTTTCAACCTATGTCGTGTCATCATTTTCACGTTTTATTAATTAGAAAACGGTGTTTCCATTGGCTTAAACGTGTCACGTTTAAACCAACGGAAATATCGTTTTCTAATTAAAAACGTCGCGTTTATACCAACGAAAACTCGTTGTCTATTTGAAAATAACGAAAACGATGTGCAAACGATAGGCAATAGTTCGTTGTGGAACGAGGGACACATCCGGTCTGTATTTATGCATTTACAGGCACACAAGCTTTGTTTAATTGAATTTAATTTGAGCTTGCCTTCATTTTACCATTAGGAATATCTAACTGGACTACCTATACAAACTACAGATAAAATAGCAGTAGTATATGTGTAATAATTACATTTGTCTAAGGATGGAATGAAGCGAAGAAAAATCTATATTTTTATAACTATTTATGTAACCCGAACTGTCTGGCTGTGACTCATGACGATTTATATATAGATAATACCAGTCTAGTGTCTTTTGATATTAAGTTTATCAGGCAAGGCTAGGAAATGCGTAGGAATTCCGAGGCTTGCCGAGGAATTGCTACCGTTTCCGAGCCGAGCCTGATAAACTTGATATCAAAAGACACTAGCCTGGTATTCTATTTATCAGGTAACGTTTTGTGCTCGAACATGATCACATATGACGTCATTATCTATGGACAGAACGCGGACTTGTTTATTTTGTCTCATTACATTGACGTCCTTCGGTAACGTCACGTGACGTCATCCGACCCAATGGAACGTCAGTTTTCACTTCGATGTAACCCGGATGTGTGTACCAGGTCAATGCCTGATACAACAATGTGTTATCAGTGAGTACGTATTCTGTCAATACAGGACAGGTTTCCTGATACATAAGTTACACCATGTGACGGCCATGAATTTCTGGATAATTCCGAACTTTCTGGCTGTCACACATAAGTCACACTGTGTGACTTGAATTTATTACTATTTATGCAACGATTTATGCAACGATTTATACAAAGATTTATGCAACTATTTATGCAACTATTTATGCAATTATTTATGCAACTATCTACGCAACAATTATGCAACTATTTAGGCAACTAGCTATGTAACTATTTATGCAACTATTTATGCAACGCTTTAGGCAACTATTTATGCAAATATGTATTATTATTTGTGCAACGATTTGTGCAACGATTTACGCAACCATTTATGCAACTATTTATACAACTATTTACGCAACGATTATGCAACTATTTATGCAAGTAGCTATGCAACTATTTATGCAACTATTTATACAACAATTAATGCAACTATTTATGCAACTATTTATGCATTTACAGGGACGCCTTGATAATCTCCATAATGGATATAGTAACGAGCCTGATCGCGGGGTTCGTGATATTCACGACGTTCGGCGGCATGGCAAAGGAGATAGGGGTGGAAGTGAAGGACGTGGCGAAGGGCGGGTACGGTCTTGCTTTCATCGCTTATCCTGAGGCCCTGTCCAATCTCCCGCCCTCACAGCTGTGGTCCATTCTATTCTTCTTCATGCTGTTTACACTGGGTCTCGACAGCGAGGTAAATTATAATTGAGACACACCATGTGATGTTGTACCTTTGGACATCTGCGTAGTTTCATTAAATACGTTTACAAAATTTACAATATTATTCCAAAAATAAAGTCAAAAGTTGACAAAATTGTCAGAGTACATGCGGAATATAATTCCGCATGTACTCTGAAAATTTTGTCAACTTTTGACTACAATTACGGAAAATATTGTAAATTTTTTAAACGTATTTCATGAAATTACGCAGATGTCCGCAGGTACAAAATAAAATGGCGTGTCTCATATGTTGGTGTGACAGGAGAAATGAGGGCTTATGGGTTTTGCGACCAGTGTAGCTCCCGGTCAGATATCAGACTCATGTAGCCTAATAACGATGTATATTGCAAGTTTGAAGCATAACGGGCGTTTCGTTGATGGATTTACGAACAGCGCAGATCCTGATCAGACTGCGCGGATGCACAGGCTGACTGGATATACGGTGATCACAATACACATAAGCCCCATTTCTCCAGTCACAGCCACATATTTATTATTATTATCACTACTGTCTGTTCCACGTTTTGCTGCCAACGCAGGCATTAAATCTAAGAAATATTTGAATGTAAGCAATTATCTTTATTTGATGAAATTCCATCAAATATTGATTTTATTGCGAACACAATTTAACAATGAGCAAATAGGAGATGGAGAGTGAGGAGGAGGATCGGAAAACGAAAACAAAAAAGGAAAATTGCTCCAAATTTTGAAAATCGCAATAAAATCTATATTTGATGTGCAGCACTACGCGCCGGTGTACACTGTTTCATGTTGAAGTCGGCGCCGGATTCCTGACGAATTCCCATTCAGCTACACGCAGATGATACTGAATAAACACATGTTTGTCTAGTTACCGATGCAAAAAAATCGTGATTGCGTGATTACTTCCGATGTTATGAGACTTTGTATTTTGCTTTATTTCAATGGCAGCCATATTTCCTCAAGGTTGATTTTAGTAAACTCTTTTTTTCTTCACTAATATCAAAGACTTGAACACAGTTGAGAAACTAAATGTTGCAATTTTGTCCAACCTCAACCTTTTTTCAGTGGAACCCCTCTAAACCGGACACCAAGAAAACACCTGTGATGTTATTTTTGATGCGTTTCTTGGTCATTTATCTCGAGTGATAATGTCTGTTCATGATCGCATAGCACACAACAATTGTTCAGAATGATCAAATGCCTGATTTACAGTGAAATCTCTCTAAACCGGACACCCTGGGGACCTCCCAGGGTGTCCGGTTTAGAGAGGTTACACTGTACTTACTGAAATATTGCAATAGAAAGACAATCTATATATATAAGCTAATATAGTGAAACAACGAAGTGACCAAACTGACACCCGTGGAGGCCAGTATCTCACAAACCCGCGAAAACTAATGATATGTCTGGGTCATCTGTTTTGACAGGTATTATGTCTCAGCAACTAGTTTCAGTATTTTTAGACAACATGGCTGTCATGCAATAACCTAGTAGAATTATATATTATCACATGAACACCTTGCTATGGCGTGTTGTAACCCATTTCATAAATGTGATATGACACACGTGTAATAACACCTGCTGTGAATTTGATTGGCTGGCCACATCACCATAATTACGTATTGTTACATGGTTTCCGTTGTTTGCACATATGTGCAAACATATAGAGCGTGCTGTTTGCACATGGCTTTAGGCAATGCTCAATCCGGGGCCGCGCGTAATGGAAGTGCCTTCATGACGTCACTACGCGGAAGTGCCTTCATGACGTCACTACTTCATGACGTTCATGACGTTCATGACGCGGCCCCGGAATATGAATACCGAAAATTATCTACGTGAATGGGACAATTTATAAAAGTACTGAAAATACTGAATATAATGTTCAAATTACATCATTTTTTTGTTGGAAATGTAACAATGTTTGCTGTGGCCCTCGGGAACTGTTTGAACCCGCGGCCTGCGGCCTTGGGTTCAAACAGTTCCCTCGGGCCACAGCAAATGTTTGCACACGGCTGGACATGATCAAACCTTATATTCGTATTATGCGCCAACGTTTTGGAAAACGAACAAAACGAAGATGTTCCAAATGACGTCCCAAATGGCGCGAAAAAGCAACAATGTTTTGACGTTGGCGTCATCCTATTTTAAACGTCATTAGAAGCGTCTGAGACTCAGTAAAATCAATACAATTATTAAAATTCGCTCCAGTCAGGTAATATTATAGGAATGAATGGCCTTTTTGTGGAATTTATCGGGGTATAAACTTGGAAAAGTCGCGGGAATATTGGACGAAGGCCAGAAGGCCTCGTCCAGTATTCCCGCGACTTTTCCAAGTTTATATCTCCGATAAATTCCACAAAAATGCCATTCATTCCTTATAATTCCAGCATTTGAAATAAATTCATCAAGAAAATGTGTTTATTTTCCGTTTTCTTAAAAATTATTTTAACTGCGCCTCACGGTTACGGAAAGTAGTTCGGCGTGGGAGTTTACTGGGATATACATTTTGGAAAGAGACTTGCTACGGGCCAATCAAATGTTAGGGAATTGTGTAAATATTTTTGTGCTAGAATTATGAAGTGTTTGCAAAGAACGAGCAACTATAATATGGAATATTTATAATATATTTATTGCTAGTATTAAAACTATTTTTCTTGGTAGAGCTTTTCAACTCATTGCGAAAATAGTCAATGGCGTCTTCTCACTGAAACGTATCAGATATCTTAAAATGTTCTGATATTTGGAGTGTGAAGTCATGTGATAAACAAAATCTCAAACTCGTTTCCATTTGATAAGAGATTTATGAATCTCGTCAGAAATGTTATGCACCTTGTCACGTGGTTACAACAACAACAACGTCGCCCACTCCAAAGTAAGTATTCTTTGATATTTTCCTTAATATGCAACGGAATTTGATGAAATATGGCGCAGCAAACGCGTCTTCGTGAGCTGCATTTGGTGGTCTAGTGAGTTTGGCACAAACTTATGTCGTTTTTGCGAAGAATCGATTTCCGTGTCTCCATCAAGGAAATCAATTCTTCGCAAAAACGACAGAAGTTTGGGCGAAAATACAGAGACCACCAAATGCAGCTTAACAAGACGCGTTTGATGCGCCATATTTCATCAAAATCCGTTACGTAATAAGGACACTATAAAAGAATACGTACTTTGAATCGGTACTTGTTGTTGTTGTTAGTACCAGGTGATCATACATCTTGCAGAGGCTCGGTGTATAAATTGTGCGTGACTCGTTTCATAAATCTCATATTAAATGGATAACCTAGTAGAATTATATAATTCAACCTGCCGATGACTCCTCCGTAACAGATGTAACAGATGTAACTGCTCTTTATCAGTACAGTGGAACCTCTCTAAACCGGACACCGTGAACGAATGTGTTTGTTTAACCCTTTCGCTGCCAAGCGTATTATTCAAATTTGCCAACTGTCGACATTACGTCAAAATTACGTCGCTTTTTACGATTTTTGTCGCGCCCGTTTGCGGACAGCGCGATATAGTCGGCACTTTGGCCGTGTGTCCGGTTAAAGTTTTTGGTTAAGTTGTTTGGTTAAGTTTTTTGGTTAAAGTTTTTGGTTAAGTTTTTTGGTTAAGTTTTTTGTTAAAGTTTTTCGTTATACTATATCTCTGCAACTGCTATGCCCATTACCTTGAAACTTCACATGGGTGTTTATCATCATCTATATTTTCATTCTACCCCCCTCCCGTGCGGCCCCTGTTCCCAATGTCAAGGTCAAATTACTTTGAAGTTTTAGGTTAAGATTTTTGGTTAGGTTTTTGTCGCGCCCGCTTGCGGACAGCGCGATATAGTCGGCACTTTGGCGTACGTACGTACGTACGTACGTGTGTCCGGTTAAAGTTTTTCGTTAAGTTGTTTGGTTAAGTTTTTTGGGTAAAGTTTTTGGTTAAGTTCTTTGGTTAAAGTTTTTGGTTAAGTTTTTTGGTTAAAGTGTTTTGCTATGCTATATCTCTGCAACTGCTTTGCCCATTACCTTGAAACTTCACATGGGTATTATCATCATCTATATTTTCATTCTACCCCCCTCACGTGCGGCCCCTGTGCCCAATGTCAAGGTCAAATTACTTTGAAGTTTTTGGTTAAGTTTTTTGGTTAAAGTTTTTGGTTAAGTTTTTTGGTTGAGTTTTTTGGTTAAAGTTTTTCGTTATACTATATCTCTGCAACTGCTTTGCCCATTACCTTGAAACTTCACATGGGTGTTTATCATCATCTATATTTCCATTCTACCCCCTCCCGTGCGGCCCCTGTGCCCAATGTCAAGGTCAAATTACTTTGAAGTTTTTGGTTAAGTTCTTTGGTTAAAGTTTTTGGTTAAGTTTTTTGGTTAACTTTTTTGGTTAAACTTTTTGGTTAAGTTTTTTGGTTAAGTTTTTTGGTTAAGTTTTTTGGTTAAAGTTTTTCGTTATACTATATCTCTGCAACTGCTTTGCCCATTACCTTGAAACTTCACATGGGTGTTTATCATCATCTATATTTTCATTCTACCCCCCTCCCGTGCGGCCCCTGTGCCCAATGTCAAGGTCAAATTACTTTGAAGTTTTTGGTTAAGTTCTTTGGTTAAAGTTTTTGGTTAAGTTTTTTGGTTAACTTTTTTGGTTAAACTTTTTGGTTAAGTTTTTTGGTTAAGTTTTTTGGTTAAGTTTTTTGGTTAAAGTTTTTTCGTTATACTATATCTCTGCAACTGCTTTGCCCATTACCTTGAAACTTCACATGGGTGTTTATCATCATCTATATTTTCATTCTACCCCCTCCCGTGCGGCCCCTGTGCCCAATGTCAAGGTCAAATTACTTTGAAGTTTTTGGTTAAGTTGTTTGGTTAAAGTTTTTGGTTAAGTTTTTTGGTTAAGTTTTTTGGTTAAAGTTTTTCGTTATACTATATCTCTGCAACTGCTTTGCCCATTACCTTGAAACTTCACATGGGTGTTTTATCATCATCTATATTTTCATTCTACCCCCCTCCCGTGCGGCCCCTGTGCCCAATGTCAAGGTCAAATTACTTTGAAGTTTTTGGTTAAAGTTTTTGGTTAAGTTTTTTGGTTAAGTTTTTTGGTTAAACTTTTTGGTTAAGTTTTTTGGTTAAGTTTTTTGGTTAAAGTTTTTCGTTATACTATATCTCTGCAACTGCTTTGCACATTACCTTGAAACTTCACATGGGTGTTTATCATCATCTATATTTTAATTCTACCCACCTCCCGTGCGGCCCCTGTGCCCAATGTCAAGGTCAAATTACTTTGAAGTTTTTGGTTAAGTTTTTTGGTTAAAGTTTTTGGTTAAGTTTTTTGGTTAAGTTTTTTGGTTAAAAACGTTATACTATATCTTTGCAACTGCTTTGCCCATTACCTTGAAACTTCACATGGGTGTTTATCATCATCTATATTTTCATTCTACCCCCTCCCGTGCGGCCCCTGTGCCCAATGTCAAGGTCAAATTACTTTGAAGTGTTTGGTTAAGTTTTTTGGTTAAAGTTTTTGTTTAAGTTTTTTGGTTAAGTTTTTTGGTTAAACTTTTTGGTTAAGTTTTTTGGTTAAACTTTTTCGTTTTACTATATCTCTGCAACTGCTTTGCCCATTACCTTGAAACTTCACATGGGTGTTTATCATCATCTATATTTTCATTCTACCCCCCTCCCGTGCGGCCCCTGTGCCCAATGTCAAGGTCAAATTACTTTGAAGTTTTTGGTTAAGTTTTTTGGTTAAAGTTTTTGGTTAAGTTTTTTGGTTAAGTTTTTTGGTTGAAAACGTTATACTATATCTCTGCAACTGCTTTGCCCATTACCTTGAAACTTCACATGGGTGTTTATCATCATCTATATTTTCATTCTACCCCCTCCCGTGCGGCCCCTGTGCCCAATGTCAAGGTCAAATTACTTTGAAGTGTTTGGTTAAGTTTTTTGGTTAAAGTTTTTGTTTTTTTTAATTTTTTGGTTTAAGTTTTTTGGTTAAACTTTTTTGGTTAAGTTTTTTGGTTTAAACTTTTCGTTTTACAATAATCTGCAACTGCTTTGCCCATTACCTTGAAACTTCACATGGGTGTTTATCTTCATCTATATTTTCATTCTACCCCCCTCCCGTGCGGCCCCTGTGCCCAATGTCAAGGTCAAATTACTTTGAATTTTTTGGTTAAACTTTTTTTCGCGCCCGCTTGCGGAAAGCGCGATATAGTCGGCACTTTGGCGTACGTACGTACGTACGTACGTGTGTCCGGTTAAAGTTTTTGGTTAAGTTTTTTGGTTAAAGTTTTTCGTTATACTATATCTTTTTTTTTAGTGTCCATGCCTCGCCACAAGGCGCGACATGCAGGCCGCGGTCATCTAGTTTTTACTAACGCCCCGTTTGCATGACGTCGTTCAAAACGTAACGACGCTAATTGAATCGTAAATGGTTTACAATCGGCAGTAATTGGCATTTAGTCAACATAAGACACATGGATCGTATACCGAGCACTGAACTAGCAACTTTACACTGAGAAATAATGAATTCGAGTGTATTTGGGGACAACTTTCTCCATGGCCGATATTTTTCACACCAACTTGTAAATATGAGTAATTAATTATTCCAGTGTATTACACGTATCGTCAATATATTAATGCAATCTTATACCTGTACTTCTCCGCATCTAAGAAAGATGAGATGAAGGAGTGTTCTTAGTCAGCGAGGGTCGATAAACCACAAATATCATACATTCATTCGTATTAGAAATACAAAACAACGTCGTAATGCGAAATTTACAGTTACCGTCGATGGTGTCTAGTATTGGCGTAATATGTCTTTTACTGGAATGTTGACAGTGAAGTAAAGTTCATGCTACTACATAGTGAGCAATGTCGCAACTGCATGTATATGTTCTAACTGTATTCTGTATACTCCCGTGTATAAGAATCATTGAAGCAGATAAATTGACACTAATACAAAACTGTGTGCTGTCTCAATTAATACGTCATGTATGCACATGTATACGTATCGCATTGTTTCTCATCGTAATGTAAATAAAAACAAGAACATTTGAGAGAACACAGGTAAGGTAAGGTAAGGTAAGGTAAGGTAAGGTAAGGTAAGGTAAGGTAAGGTACTTGTGTTCTCTCACATGTTCTTGTTGTTTTTATTTACACATGTACACTCGACCAGGTAACAGATGCATGGCGTTTACATTTTAGTACAGTGCATGTCGTACATGTGTGCGAATTCCATGGCGAACAGTGCAGACCCCGATTAGACTGTGCGGAAGCACAGGCTGCTCTGGATCTATACTGGTCTCAAAACCCATAAGCCCCATTTCCTCCAATCAATGCAACATTATTGTATATGAATACTGGGGCATTCAGATTACTTACAATGTAGGTTAAACCCAAGGTGTATGATCACGTGGTTACAACAACAACAACGTCGCCCACTCCAAAGTAAGTATTATTTTATAGTTTCCTTAATATGCAACGGATTTTGATGAAATATGGCGCAGCAAACGCGTATTCATGTGATGCATTTGGTGGTCCAGGGAGTTTGGCACAGACTTATGTCGTTTTTGCAAGGAATCGATTTCCGTGTCTCCGACACGGAAATCGATTCTTCGCAAAAACGACAGAAGTTTGGGCGAAAATACAGAGACCACCAAATGCAGCTTAACAAGACGCGTTTGATGTGCCATATTTCATCAAAATCCGTTACGTAATAAGGACAATATAAAAGCATATGTACTTTTAATCGGATAGATTCTGGAAGTTTCAGTACTTGTTGTTGTTGTTAGTACCACGTGATCATACACCTTGAAACCCATGGATGATCACATTGTGATTAACAGAGAAAATAGTGCATCAAATAAATCAAAGTACTGAAAGTACTGAAATATGTTATCTCCACAAAAAACTGATCGGTGTGTGTGGTAAGTTACCTTTGTAAAACACACTGGTGTAACCTGCAGGGTCAGTAATGAAATATATAGAAAATCGTCCACCCCATTTTACTTCTGGCTCTGACGGTCCCGTGAGACCTAGATATAATATAATAAGCTGCTGTATTCATACGCACGAAATGTCTTGATTAACAGTTTCCAGAATTTAAATGATAAACTGAGCACAAAACTGTGAAAACTTTAAAGAATAGTATATGTAGAGTTTTAGATACAATGCAAGACGGACCAAAACGCCATAGCATAAGTTGGTCCAGAGCACTATTTTCTTGGTCGTCCTCGCCGTTTAGGCGTAGCACGATCAATGGCTGCCCCCTAGAAATTTGCGTGACACAATGTGCTATCTCAAGGGAGATAACATATAAAATCAAATCGATTGTATTGACATTAAACATACATAATATGCTTGTTACGGAGCTCCGCAAGGGACATGGATTATTTTATAAATTCGTTCCCTCAATTTAACAATTCGTTCCATCGAATTAACAATTCGTTCCCACGATATAACAATTCGTTCCCATGATATAACAATTCGTTCTCACGAATTAACAATTCGTTCCCGTGGGATTTCGTATTTCTTGGGAACGAATTAATAAAAAAAAGAATTATAATTCTTTTTTTTATTAATTCGTTCCCACGAAATACGAAACCACGGGAACGAATCTGCGGCGCTCCGTAGCTTGTAGCCTAGTCAATAGTTTAAACATGTACCCATGAAATGTACGGTTAAACGATAGACAGTCTAGGAAACGTGTTACATGAAGAGTCATATCCAAGGTGTATGATCACGTGGTCACAACAACAACAACGTCGCCAACTCCAAAGTAAGTATTATTTGATAGTTTCCTTAATATGCAACCGATTTTTATGAAATATGGCGCAGCAAACGCGTCTTCATGAGCTGCATTTGGTGGCCTATGGAGATTCTCACAGACTTATGTCGATTTTGCGAAGAATCGATTTCCGTGTCGCAGACACGGAAATCGATTCTTCGCAAAAACGACAGAAGTTTGGGCGAAAATATAGAGACCACCAAATGCAGCTTAACAAGACGCGTTTGATGAGCCATATTTCATCAAAATCCGTTACGTAATAAGAACACTATAAAAGAATACGTACTTTGAATCAGATGGATTCTGGACATTTCAATACGTGTTGTTGTTGTTAGTACCACGTGATCATACACCTTGCTATCTTCCTTTCGTTAATCGTTTCATTAGTCCACGAGATAATCGAGCAAGCAGGCAAGACTTTGAATTGCCATTTTAGTCGTACGAGCTTTAGTGAAACGGGCCCCTTAAACCGAACACGGTTATAACAAGGGAGATAATTGCTGATGGTGTCTTACCCAGGATAGTTACAGTGATACTAGTTCATGATATTGCAAAATGAAGCACACGTTGTGAAACAGGATGCCTTTTAGTTGTTAAATGCTCCATCTCTCTCAACCAGAAACCCTGGGAGGTCCCCGTGTACAGTGGAACCTCTCTAAACCGGACACCCTGGGAGGTCCTCGTGTACAGTCGAACCTTTCAATCATGAACAGATACGACAATGACATACTTTACAGTGAAACCCATCTAACTTAAGCATAAACGATTCCATGGGTGGGGAAGGGGGGGGGGGACAGTTTACATAGGTTGAACTGTTTACTTCCTTTGTATTTTCTTCAGGCTACTATTTTTTATTTTACCTGCACATTAACAGTATTAAGAGGGAAAAATGTTCTTGTCGCGATATCGAGTTATCTGCACTTTAGCAAACTACAATGAGATCCGAATGACGTACGTTCACGTGTATGTGTGAAACATTCAAGTTACGTACATTAATAGTTCATATATTGAACTTTTAGTAGCAGTTATAGTTCTAACGGCACTCGTGAAATATGGACATTTCACACCACTCGATGAACATATATGTCATATTCGTTGCAAAAATATGAATATCATCTATGTATTTCAGTTCGGTATGTTGGAGACCGTTATGACGTGCATACAAGACGAGTATCCGAAACTGCGCAAGTACAAGAGTTGGATGTGTGTGGGCCTGGGCGTTATCCTGTACCTCTGCGCCCTGCCCTGCGTCACTCCGGTAGGCCCGTGAATAGACCAGCCCTATAAAATAACAAAGTGTTTCTGACAAACGTAGTTACGAACAATAACTCTTGAAATCTACCCCCGTACCGCCCGTAGCCGACGGTACGGGAGTAGACGATAGGAGTTACTGTTCGCAACTATGCCAAACGCACATTGTCTTTTTAATGTGCTAAACAATGTAGTTGCAAACAGTAACTCTTGCAATCTACTCCCGTACCGCCCGTAGCTGACTTACGGTTCGTATGTCAAAGTCACCTTGTCATTTTATTGCGGTCGTCTATGCGAACGCACGTTGCCTTTTTAAAGCCAATGATATGATGTGTTTCTACTAAAACGCATGCCGTCTTAATGCGGTAAAATATATACACGCGCCTTGTCGTTTTAATGTGGTCGAGAAAAGTACTTTGCATTTTTAATACGCCCGTGTATCCAACCGCACTTTTAATGTGGGTGAGTATGCAAACACAAATTATGTTGTTAATGCAGTCAAGTATACAAACACACCTTGTAGTTTTAATGCGGTCAAGTATATAAATGTACCTTACCTTTTTAGCGCGGCCAAGTATTTAATCGTACCTTGCCTGTTTAATGCGGTCGCGTACACAAACGATTACCAGTGATTGCCTTTTTAATGCGGTTGAGTATATAGAAAACACAGTCGAACCTCCGTGAACGGCCACCTCTCTACAACATCACCCTCTCTGTAACAGCCGCTATTTTATATTCCAACATAGATGATTTCCTCTATAGCTAAGTCTTAGAATGCTGAGCACGAAAATTGTCGCCTGCTGTTGCCTTCGCCTTCTTTCTCAACAAAAACATGTTTTGACAGCATTTTAGAATCATTTCCATTGGAAATGATTTTAAAAAGTTACCAAAGTATGTTTTTGATGAGAATTATCGAAGAAAACAAATAAATAGCGGACGACACAATTTAATTCAGCATTAACCTCCCTACAACAGCCACCTCTCTACAACAGCCAGTTTTGCGTCTTCCCATGGGTGGCTGTTGTAGAGAGGTTACACTGTACCCGGCTTTTCATATCAACTCAAGGCAGAGATATGTGGATAGGAATGGGGATTCCGAGCCAATTGTAATCCATTTATGAAAAGGGGGTGTTTTTCTTATACAAAGTGTGAAAATTACCGGCTCATCTGGGTCTACACTCTTTGCCAATACCTCTATACAGGCCTGTGGTGTTGAAAGCGTTAAACCAGATATTTCGAATGATATCCGCATATGATAATTCTCCAAGACTACTGTTGTCTTGGGAGATATTGCTTTCTCGGGGAGATAATCCACACTATTCCTCTTAATCAACGTCAGTTTGTATGGCTGTGACTGGAGAAATGGGGCTTATAGGATTTGTGACCAATGTATCCATTGGTCAAATAGCACGGTCATGTAGCCTGATAACGATCGACATTGCTTGTTACAAGCTTGACGGGTGCTTCATTGATGGAATAGCGAACAGTGCAGAACCTGATCAGACTGTGCGAATGCACAGGCTGATCTGCATATACATTGGTCGCAATCATTTCTCCAGTCACAACCACATTTATTTGTGGTGCGATAAGTTTTTAAAAGTACTAGGCAAGGCCTGGCGATCCACAAAGCTCGCCTACAATACTAGTATTGCTATTTTTGTTACTGTGCTTTTTGTGACACCCTGTAGTTGACCATTTCTGATTATCTTTACACTAGATTGTCTGGACTCTACGGAGCCCCGCAAAGGACGTAGAATTCATTTTTGTTATTAATTTGTTCCCACGAATTAACAATTCGTTCCCGTAGGTGACGATATCGTGTCTTTATATTCTGTAGGCGGGTGAATATATCGTATCGTGTCTCTATACTCTGTAGGCGGGTGACTATATCGTGTCTCTATGTTCTGTAGGCGGGTGACTGTATCGTGTCTCTATATTATGTAGGCGGGCGACCATATCGTGTCTCTATATTGTGTAGGCGGGCGACTATATCGTGTCTATATATTGTGCAGGCGGGCGACTATATCGTGTCTCTATATTATGTAGGCGGGTGACTATATCGTGTCTCTATATTGTGTAGGCGGGTGACTATATCGTGTCTCTTTATTATGTAGGTGGGCGACTATATCGTGTCTCTATATTGTGCAGGCGGGTGACTATATCGTGTCTCTATATTGTGTAGGCGAGTGACTATATCGTGTCTCTATATTGTGTAGGCGGTCGACTATATCGTGTCTCTATATTCTGTAGGCGGGCGACTATATCGTGTCTCTATATTCTGTAGGCGGGCGACTATATCGTGTCTCTATATTATGTAGGCGGGTGACTATATCGTGTCTCTATATTCTGTAGACGGGTGAATAAATCGTGTCTCTATATTCTGTAGGTGGGCGACTATATCGTGTCTCCATGTTCTGTAGGTGTGCGACAATATCGTGTCTCTACATTCTGTAGGCGGGCAACTATATCGTATCTCTACATTGTGTAGGCGGGCGACTATATCGTATCTGTAAAATATTCTGTAGGCGGGCGACTATATCGTGTCTCTATATTATGTAGGCCGGCGACTATATCGTGTCTATATATTCTGTGTCTCTATATTTTGTAGGCGGGCGACTATATTGTGTCTCTATATTCTGTAGGCGGGCGACTATATCGTGTCTCGATATAGTGTCGGCGGGCGGCTATATCGTGTCTCTATATTCTGTAGGTGGGCGACTATATCGTGTCTCTATATTTTGTAGGCGGGCGACTATATTGTTTCTCTATATTCTGTAGGCGGCGACTATATCGTGTCTTTATATTGTGCAGGGGGGCGACTATATCGTGTCTCTATATTGTGTAGGCGGGTGACTATACCGTGTCTCTATATTGTGTAGGCGGGCGACTATATCGTGTCTCTATATTCTGTAGGCGGGCGACTATATCGTGTCTCTATATTGTGTAGGCGGGCGACTATATCGTGTCTCCATATTCTGCAGGCGGGTGAAGATATCGTGTCTCTATATTATGTAGGCGGGCGACTATATCGTGTCTCTATATGCTGTAGGAGGGTGACGATATCGTGTCTCTATTTTCTGCAGGCGGGTGACTATGTTGTGTCGCTGATGGACCATTACGGGGCCGATTTTGCCGTGCTATTTGTTGCCACGTGCGAGTGTATAGCAGTAATGTGGGTTTATGGTAAGTACATTGGCTTCAAAACTTAGCGAAAAGTTTTTGTGGCTGTGACTGGATACATGACACGTATGCGTTTTGCGACCAGTGTAGATCCAGATCAGACTGTGCAATCGCACAGTCTGATCAGGATCCGCACTGTTCGCCATTCCACCAATGAAACACCCGTCATATCATGTTTCTAACAAGCGATATACATGTAGATCGTTTTTCGGCTACATCTGTGTGCTATTTCACCAGGAGCAACACTGGTCACAAATCCAATAAGCATCATGTCTTCAGTCACAACCAAGCCACAATTAATTAATGAAACTAACCATTGTACAGTATATCATTACATACATTTGTTTGGAAGAAACAACCACGGGGGTGGTATTGTAAAACGAGAAATTACAGGGTGTGCCACAGGGTATGGGATCACGTGGTCTATTGCTTACACTGGATTAATGGCATCGCCCATGAGGTCTCAGGTAAATCTTATATTTCATCAATACGACTGCGGTTTCTTCTTTTAATGCGGTCAGTGTCAGATGAGACTCAATAATAATACACACACATTCGTCCTTGGTCAGGATAACTTGGAAATGATATAAGAAAATAAAAGTTACGTTTGGAAAATCGGTCCAATATTTCTGAAATTAGAAAAATTTCCCCATGTTAAATCCTCTCTGTGAATGTGGGGATTTAACATGTGGAAATTGATTTTTTCGCAATAAAATCAATATTGGACAAAATTTCACGAAATAAAAAGTAAGCTCATTCTTAAAGTTTGCTATAATTTAATATTATCGAAATATATATTGTTTTTGCATTATTTATATAGTCGTAAAATTTAGGCAGGTTTCGTGAAACAGACCGTAAATGTGATGATCATGAAATATTTGAGAAAAAACATGTTCAATTTGTATCGTATTTCTGAACCAAATTGTACTATTAAGTCGCCTATATAAATATTGGATTGACAATAGTAACAGGGCGCCAGATAAGCAATTAGTAATTGAATATTGTCACTCCATCATTTATGAAGCAATTGGGTATTTCAAAAATTTAATTGGGTAAAATAAAATCACACTACTCTTTATACATCAACAGACAGCAATTATTGAATTGTTTGCTTCGAAATGAAAACATATATTGGCATTTCATTATAATTATCTCCTTGGAGACAATTCTAATGAATAACCAAGATGTGTTTTCATGGAAAATAAGAAAACTCTATATTTGCTATATTTGTGGTCTGTTTATTGTTTTCTGCAGCATGATAAAGGTACCACACAATTCTTATTGCTTTTTGATACTCGCTACTTCTGATTGCGATTGGGTTTTTGGCATTTTTAATTGGGTATTTAAGCAAATACGCAGCTTAACTGGAGCGCTGATAGTAATATGTTCTTATTACTGTAAAATAACTAGCGTTTGGCACACTAGTTATTTTTAAATAGTTTAACGTGTTATGTTATGTACTTTTAAAGGTACATGCCCACTCAGTATGCACAAACTGTTCTTTATAGGAATTACATAACTGTATAATTGTGTCACTATTCAACCCGTTCTAAAATTAACGAGTGCCCGCTATACAGATATAATAATTTACTAATATTTATTTAACTGATATTGACTCGCGGTGGTATCAGGCTATTTGGATTGTTCTTTAATCTTCAGGTGTTCGACGATTTCTGAAGGATGCGACATATATGTTAGGACATAAGCCACGCCCCGTATACTTCTGGACTATATGCTGGGCTGTGATAAGTCCCGTTCTTATTGCTGTAAGTATATTCTCTAGTAGACGTTAAAATAGGACACGCCCCGTGTACGATATGCTGGTCTATGATTAGCCCCGTCCTTATGGGTGTAAGTACTTGCCCTAGTTGTTGATAATAATGACCACGCCCCGTGAACTACTAGCTGATCTGTTACTTCCTGATTGGTCCCGTCATTATTGCTGTAAGTACATTCCTTAGCTGACACACCCCTGTAATTCTGGACGATATGCTGGTTCCTGATTGGTCCCGTCCTGTTTGGTTTAAGTATAATCGCTGGTTTACGTCAAAATAGGCCACACCCCGTATACTTCTGGACGATATGCTGGTTCCTGATTGGTCCCGTCCTTATTGTTGTAAATACGTTCCCTAGTTGACGTTAACATAGGCCACGCTCCATGCACTGCTATGCCCGGTTGCTGTAAACATCTGTTAGCTTAACGGATTGTTAAATCATTAACATTGTTAAGAATTTAACAGTCCGTTAAGGTAGCATACGTTTTGAGCAAACCGGTGCCAGTATTATGTTCGCTCTTCATTGGTCCCGTCCTGACTGGTGTAAGCATATTCTCATGTTGACGTTAATATAGGCTACGCCCCGTGTACCTCTGGACGATAAGCTGGTTACTGATTGGTCAAGTCCTTATTAGTGTAAGTACGTTCCCTAGTTGAAGTTAACATAGGCCACGCCCCATGCACTGCTGGACCCGGTTGCTGTAATCATATGCTAAGTATATGATGTAAGTATGTTTTCATGTTGACGTTAGTATAGGCCACGCCCGGTGTACATCTGGGTGATATATTAGTTTCTGATTGGTCCCGTCCATATTGCTATAAGTACATTCTCACTTTGACGCTATATAGGCCGCGCCCCGTGTATTTCCGATGATATATTAGTTTCTGATTGGTCCCATTTTACTGCTGTAAGTATATTCCCTGGTTGACGGTATTATAAGCCACGCCCCGTGTACTTCTGGATGATATATTACTTTCTGATTGGTTCCGTGTTATTGCTGTAAATATATTCCCTGGTTGACGTCACATAGGCCACGCACCGTGTACTTCTGGATGATATATTACTTTCTGATTGTCCCTGTCCATATTGGTGTGAGAGTATTCCCTGGTTGATAGGCCACGCCACATGCACTGTTGGGCCCGGTTGCTGTAAATGTCTGCTAGCTTAAAGGACTGTTAAATCCTTAACATTATTGTTAAGGATTTAACAGTCCGTTAAGCTAACAGAGGTTTTGAGCAACGGGACCTAGGATGATTTGTTAGCTGCTGATTGACCCCGTATGTATTGGTGTAGGTTTATTTGTTAGTAGACGTTCTTATAGGACATGCCCTGTCAACTCATGCATTACATGCTAGTTTCTGATGATTGCCCGTATTGTTGGTGCATGCGTATTATCTAACTCACCACTTGTTCTCGTCGAAAAATGCACCCTGCCGAGTCATTCGGCCCTGCTTAGAGCTATCGCATAGCTAACACATTATTCGTATAGTAACTTCGTACAGTATCTTCTGCATGTCGCTGAATGGGAATTGGTCAGGAATCCGGTGCCGATTTCAACGTGGAATATTTATCCCGTGAACACAGTGAGTATGTGCCGTGAAACATTTTTGATATCCTGTCAATACAACCTAATAATTGCGTATGAATATGTGCGGTGGCTGGGGTTATTTTTTATTTAATTTTAAAGCCATGTGTAGGTGTTGACGGGATAAATAGAATAGTAAGTTAGTGCCGTGAATGGGAAAAATATATGGCGCGGCACGGTAACGCGATGGGCTCGGTAGAGCCTCGCCCATCCCGTTTCCTAAGCCTTGCCGGATATTTTTTCCATTCACGGCACAAACCTACTATTCTCTATGTTACGCTGACGTGGAGTGCAGCACCAATGAAGAACACAACGTGTTTACAAATTTCAGCTGCTGTTTCTATACCGGATGATCGACTATAATCCCCCAGAGATCTCAAAGGGCGTGCCCTTCCCAGTGTTCGCGCAGATCATTGGCTGGTGCTTGTTTGCGGTGGTCACGTGTCCAATTCCGCTCACATTCCTCTACAAGCTTTACGGCGCCAATGGCAGTCTGACCGAGCGGTTACGGTTTATCACGACTCCAACTCCAGAATGGGGACCAAATGACGGAAGTGACAGGTCAAAACTTCAGAATGCATACGCGATGAGCGCAAAAGATGGTCTAGATAATCCGGCGTATAACTAAATGATATTTTTCTGCATTTCTGTGATCTGTGTACATTATATTTTTGTACGTCAAATGACGATTTGTGTACATTGTAAATTTGCACGACAAAGGTCCATATGTGTATATTGTATTGTTGCACGAGCATTTAACTTCGTACGACTACGAAGTTTGTAAGTGCAAACTTGAAATTAACAATAACATTTTCGCTGACAGCCAATGCTGAAAATACACTCATGGATATGGTCACAATTAGTTGTATGTATTACGGTGCATATTTAGTGCGTAACACTTTGGGACATAGCCCATCCTACGGAGCCCCGCAGGGGACATGGATTTTTTTTTACTTCGTTCTCTCGAATTAACAATTCGTTCCCACGATATAACAGTTCGTTCCCTCGAATTAACAATTCGTTCCCTCAATTAAACAATTCTTTCCCTTGAGTTAACAATTCGTTCCCACTATATAACAATTCATTACCACGAATATTTCGTGTGAACGAATTATTGAATTGAGGGAACGAATTGTTAATTCGTTGGAACGAATTATGAATTCGTGGGAACGATTGTTAAAATGAGGGAGCGAATTGTTATTTCATGGGAACGAGTTAATAACGAAAATAATTATACGTCCCTGCGGGGCTCCGTACCATCCAGACGTGAAACGACATTTTTTACATATTAGTTGAATCATCCTAAAACAGTTGAATGCCAGTTAAAAATAATTCGAATAATTCCTGTAATGGTGTCTCAGCAAACCTTAATACTGTAATAAATCAAAGACTGAACGTCCTGAAATTCTTCGCGGTATGTGTTTGTGAATGGCACATAGACTAATAATTAATCTAAGCCCACAATGATAAATAAATTTCTATTCTGAGAATGGAAACCGCAAGATTGTATTCGTGCACCGAACCATGGAGTTACGAATCGCGAATAATCGAGTATGGCGGTTATTCGTCGCGCTCTTAGACTACGGAAACATTTGCAATAACATACATTTAGTACTGAAAAAAAAGAAAAAAAGACATGTATAACACGGCGTAAGATCGGCCATGGCACGGCGCCATGCGAAATAGACTGGGTGGAAGAATATGTACATGAAGGTAGAAATGGTAGCATCACGTAAACTTACTAATGAGAAAAGAAAAATTCATGAACGTTTTCGTACTAACGTTTATCACATGAAAACCTTGTTATGACGTGCTGTAACCCATTTCATTAATGTGATATGACACACGTGTAATAACACCTGCAGCGAATTTGATTGGCTAGCCACATCACCCTCATTACGTATTCGTATTATGGGCTTACGTTATGCCACACAAACAAAATGGAGACGTTCCAAATGACAGAGAAATGATGTTTTGACGTTGATGTCATAATGTTGGAAACGTCATTAGAAGCGTCCGTGACTCGTTAAATTATTGAAATTGTTCGAATGTGCTCCTGCTTGGTAAAATGAAGTGTTTACAAAGAACAGGAACCTATTATATGGCATACTTATAATAATCATTTTCTTGCAGCGATTAAAACAAATTTTCTCTGTGGAGATTTTTAACTAGATGCAAAAATAGTCAGTGGCGTCTGCTCACTGAAACATATTGGAGATCTCCACGTTGGCCGCTCTTTGGAGAGTAAAGTCATGGGATAAACAGAATCTCAAACTCATTTCCGTTTGATAAGACATTTATGAAACTCGTCCGCAATTGTAAGTATGCACCTCGCCAGAGGCTCGGTGCATATTGTGCTTGACTCTTTCCTAAATAATATATCAAATGGAAACTCGTTTGAGATCCTCTATTTATCATCGTACGACGTTTAGTGAAATTCTCTCTGATGTGTACTTGTTTCAGTTTGTCTGTTTTCTTGGACAATGAGGGATCGTGACCAGTTATCTGCCGTTGAATTTATTTATAGAAATCCGGTCCAAATTGTGTAGTTTATGGCCTTATTGTTTGTAAATAGGGCGAATGTGGCATGATTTGTTTTGAAAAGGAGCAATTACTCGTATAGTGATTCGATTAGTGTTGATGCAGATCATCTTACATACATTATCTGCGCAATCTGATCCGGGACTGCATTATTTTCCAGATTCATATTTTCACACTTATTAATGTTATATTATAATCAGTGTATACTCAGATCAGATTACACTGGTGTGCAGTCGTCTGATCTGGGTCTACTCTGTTCGCAAAACTCAATGTGTGTGCTATTCAGTAAGAAATAAACGCTGAAATACAGCATAGGACCGGATCTCTATAAATAGATTTGCAAAGGGAGATAACTAGCTACGTTCCTTCATTGGATGATATAAACTGTCACAACTCAAGCGAAGTACTCGCCACATGTTAAACGTGACTGTGACCGGAGAAATGGAGTTTATCTGGGGCCCGTTTCACTAAACTTCGTACGATTAAAATGTTCGTAAGTGCAAATTTAGGATCGTTTGGAAATTTCAATTGATGGATTTCCATTTATTGAGCATAGGCTGCATATTCAGAGCTATTAAATAAAGCATGGTCTGAAGTGGAGGAGTTTTCTTACCTGATTCAGTGCACCCCATCCAAATAGCAGGTGTCCGTGGAGTACTATGCCCACCGTGTATATGTGTAGTTGAAGGGATCAGTGGAAGAAGGGGGCTAACTCCTTGAGGGAGCTAGTCCCCTTATTTCACTGCCCCTTTCAATTAAATTGCCAGTTGTTAGATGTAGATGTTCATATCACTATGACGTATTAAACAGTAGAATCTTTGCTCCAGTTTTTGTTTGTTATTTTCCTGTAGAACTGGTGACCGGGCCGTCCTGGTACTAAACGTTAGCCCAGTCATCCCTTCCTTTGCGGTTTGAGTTTTTTGTTCGTCCTATTTCCTTCTGTTTTATATGCCCGTTTTACATTATGTTTTACCGTTGGGCGGGCAGGTGGTCGTCGGGTGGCGTTGGGTTTTCATACGTGAATGAAAGCAAAAACTAATTAATAGTTTCATTGTTTGGCAGATGTTTTCATGAAAACGAGTTAATGCCATTATCAAAACATCCACGTGCACATTTGTTTTATTATGTACAGTTCATTAAATATCGTGCCTTCAACGCTGGGCTAATTACCGTATATACTACTATATATACTGTAACCATATTACATACCGTGTATATAACCTGGGGGCTGTTTCACTAAACTTCGTACAACTAAAATGTTCGTAAGTGCAAAATTATGATAGTCTGTAAATTTCACATTAACAATGTTTTCCTGTGAACAATTGTTGGATTTACATTTATTGAGCATAGGCTGCATATGCAGCCTATGCTCAATAAATGTAAATCCCTCAATTTAACAATTCGTTCCCACGAAATAACAATTCGTTCCCACACGGGAAAGAATTGTTAATTCGTGGGAATGAATTGTTATATCGTGAGAACGAATTGTTATATCGTGGGAACGAATTGTTATTTCGTGGGAACAAATTGTTAAACTGAGGGAACGAATTTTTCATTCGAGGGAACGAATTGTTACATCGTGGGAACGAAATAATACAAAAATATCCATGTCCCCTGTGTTGCTCCGTAGAATCCTCTATTTCTTGTGACTATCTAAATTATATTTGAATAGTCTCGCATACTTGACATTGTCACGAACAAGTTAGGCCTAAACATAGTCGTGACGTGGGCAACATTCGGAAATACCACACCACACCGCAGCACAATACCGTTTTCTCATATTTCAACATGATGTAATCTATCGAGGTTTCATATACATATCACAGTGCAGAAAGTCTCAATAAATATACAGATCGCCACTATTGCGAACATAATCATTGATCATATACCATATACATAGAGCCCTTCATTGCATATTACTCTTATGTATATACCAAAGTGTCAACCAAAGTCTCAACTCAATTAGGAGCCCCGCAGGGGACATGGTTTTGTTTTATTAATTCGTTTCCACGAAATAACAATTAGTTCCCTCGAATTGGCAATTTGTTCCCACGAATTAACAATTCGTTCCCACGATATCGTGGGAACGAATTGTTATTTCGAGGGAACGAATTATTATATCTTGAGAACTAATTGTTATTTCGTGGGAATAAATTGTTAAATTGAGGGAACGAATTGTTCGTGGGAACGAATTTTTAAATTGAGGGAACGAATTGTTAAATTGATGGAACGAATTGTTATTTCGTGGGAACGAATTATTAAAAAAGAATTCTACTTCCCGTACAAATGTGGAATTTTGATTGTTGTGTCTTATGTTTACAAATTTTGCTTGCGTAGAGCACGTCACGGGAACCTGCTATTTGGATGTGGTGCACTGTATTGGGTAAGCAAAAATCATCCAGTTCAGACCACACTTTAATTAATATCTCAGCAACTACTGAAGCGATTTTGACGCGATAAAGCGCAGATACCCCGGGAAATTGAATAGCAACAGCTTCAGTAGTTGTGAGCTATTAAATAAAACATGGTCTGAAGTGGAGGAGTTTTCTTACCTGATTCAGTGCACCCCATCCAAATAGCAGGTGTCCGTGGCGTACTATGCCCACCGTGTATATGTGTAGTTGAAGGGATCAGTGGAAGAAGGGGGCTAACTCCTTGAGGGAGTTAGTCCCCTTATTTCACTGCCCCTTTCAATTAAATTGCCAGTTGTTAGATGTAGATGTTCATATCATTATCGCGTATTAAACAGTAAAATCTTTGCTCCAGTTTTTGTTTGTTATTTTCCTGTAGAACTGGTGACCGGGCCGTCCTGGTACTAAACGTTAGCCCAGTCATCCCTTCCTTTGCGGTTTGAGTTTTTTGTTCGTCCTATTTCCTTCTGTTTTATATGCCCGTTTTACATTATGTTTTACCGTTGGGCGGGCAGGTGGTCGTCGGGCGGCGTTGGGTTTTCATACGTGAATGAAAGCAAAAACTAATTAATAGTTTCATTGTTTGGCAGATGTTTTCATGAAAACGGGTGAATGCCATTATCAAAACATCCACGTGCACATTTTGTTATTATGTACAGTTCATTAAATATCGTGCCTTCAACGCTGGGCTAATTATCGTATTTACTACTATATATACTGTAACCATATTACATACGGTTTATATAACCTGGGGGCTGTTTCACTAAACTTCGTACAACTAAAATGTTCGTAAGTGCAAAATTATGATAGTCTGTAAATTTCACATTAACAATGTTTTCCTGTGAACAATTGTTGGATTTACATTTATTGAGCATAGGCTGCATATGCAGCCTATGCTCAATAAATGTAAATCCATCAATTTAAATTTCCAGACGATCCTAAATTTGCACTTACGAACATTTTAGTCGTACGAAGTTTAGTGAAACGGGCCCCAGGTGAACTGATTATCGTGTAATAAAAAAATTCAAAATCGCAAACAAGCAATTTGATTATCTGAGCCTGAGTTGTAGCACAGCTCGGGCTAAGCCAATCAAGCTGTTTGATTTCAAGCACAGTATTCACGTTTTTTTAAGTAAAGAAACTCACTAATATTGACAAGATTAGCGCAGGCGGTCGTGTATGTATGTAAGCTTTGACTTAAACTGCTATCTATTTCACGAAACCTGCCCAAATTTTACGGCCATATAAACAATGCAAAAACAATATTTATTTTTCGATAATATTAAATTTTATCAAAATTTAAGAATGATCAAATATTGAATTTATTACTGATTTGTCAATGGGAAGTCAAATTGTAGACAAGACGTTCGTTTTGGAGCACACTTTTTAATGTGGTTAATAAAGAAAATATAGGAATCCAATTACAAGTTACATAACTGTACATAGTGGTAAGTAGTTCAGAAACACAAGCTCCTACTTCCACATGCACCTAGCAGGGAGTTGACTCGACAGCCTTCCCTGGCAAAACACCCCCACTAAATTAATGTAGGGCTGCAATCTGCTTGAAAGTTCATAATTCCGCCCTTGAATTTAGATCACAGTAATGCCGAAACTAAAGTAAGTTATTTAATTTATCTAAACCTATATCGACTCTCTACATCGTATGATAGTGTACTGTCACGTGTACATGTACTGCCACTGGTTCGAAATAGCCAGCTCATGCCTTGGTGAACTAAACATTAACACACAATAATGTTTGACCTTTATCACGTGATAACTGCTTACATATTGGTAGGTCAGATCCATGTTCATTTGAACAATGCTGTAGTAAAATGCAAGAAATATAGTGTACGATTGTCATTCTAACCCATTTCACACATAGACCCTACCATTCTACCAACCCATAACTATATGTTAGTATATACGTACTTTCGTTTCTCATTGAAACATAATGCAACGCAAGACGTCGATATATTTCCATATTGACGTCTCGTGAATCACCACTAATTCGTTTATTTTATTTACATTTTTTGAAACGCATATAAATTGCCAATAATGTACGTATGTAATAAACACGGTTATTTAATTTGTATGTGGATATATGGGAATATGCCACTCGTTCCGCCGCGCAACGATATGGCAATATCGCGCGCTGCAGAACTCGTGCATATATCCACATACAAATCAAATAACGTATACTTATTTTCGTCTCCCTATGGGAATACTACCTCACAGGTGACCTGTAATGTATATGGGTTACTCTGTGTCTGCAGGTGACTGGCTCATAGTGAGGCTGACTCTTAGCTCATGAATATTAGGCCCCACCCAGTTGAGTGTATATACTGTAACATGTAGTTATATTGTTAGAATAGAATATGTAACCATATGAGTGTCTTGTACGAATAGTTTAACATCCCAAGAACGTGATAACAATCACGAGAACACAACATTACATTGGCGACGAGTGACGGGATCATTTTTCTAAGAAAAGGAATTTGTGTGTATTAAATCTATTCTCAAGTCAAGATGGCAGCCAAATATGACTTGCCAACGCCGAAACAGTTCAAAGTTTTAGGCGAAAACACAAATTTGTCAAGATCTTGGGACAATTACATCAAACGTTTCGAGTACTACATAGCAGCATCAGGAGTTACCAAGGATGAGCAGAAGAAGGCATTACTGCTACATCTATCCGGAGAAGAAGTCCAGGATATTTACGAGACATTGACAGATGCTGGAAACACGTACAAAGATACAGTTCAGAAACTGTCGGAATACTTCAATCCAAAGAAGAACATTTCATATGAAAGACACATATTTCGACAGGCGAAACAAGAAACAGACGAGATAGTGGACAACTTCGTCATCCGTTTGAAGAAATTATCGGTCTCCTGTGAATTTCCCGACGGAACTGTAAATGATCAAATCCGCGATCAGATCGTAGAAAACTGCAGTTCAACGGAATTAAAGAAGAGATTCCTGCGAGAACACGAACTGACATTGGATAAAATACAGCAAATCGCCAGGACAAATGAACTCGCAGACCTACATGCGACGAAAATGAATGGAGCGACGGGAAGACAGAGGTTCGAATACCCGACGACTCAGCACGACGAAGATGCGCTACATCTACGACAACGGGACCAGCAGCCAGGAACATACCAGAAACAAAGGAAGCAGTACGCACCACGAGGAAAACCGCGATCGAGCCCCAAACCATCACAATTCAAATCGTGTTATCGCTGTGGTGGCAAAGGTCATTCTGGCCATGAGTGTATAAAATCACGGAATGTCGTCTGCAATAATTGTAAAAGGCGAGGGCATTTTGCTCACATGTGCAAAACACGAGAAAAACGGGAAGTGCGATTCATGCAAGATGATACTGCAGAGAACAGCGACACTGAATTTGTGTTTGGAATTAAGTCTAATGATAAATCCACTTATGTAAGTGCAGAAATTGAAGGAAGTGAGTGTAAGCTTCTCATCGACAGCGGTGCAACAGTGAATTGTTTGGACAAAACCACGTTTGATAAAATCAAATCAAATACATGCATTCTTAAGAAATCAAATGCGAAAATATACCCATATGCATCCAAAATACCACTCAAAATTATCGGTGTGTGTCACATGAATGTCAAAATAAATGGCGAAATGAATAAAGTTGACTTTCACATCATTGACAGTCAGTGTGTACCTCTAATCGGTCAAAAATGTGCTGTAGAATTTGGATTACTCAAATTTTGTGTGAACAAAGTTGAAAAAAATGAAAGCAGTGTTGATGAAATATTGTCGGAATACAGTGACAGGTTTCAAGGACTCGGTAAGTTGAAAGATTTTCAATTACAATTGTATGTTGATAAGAATGTCACACCAGTTGCACAGCAGAATCGCCGGATTCCATTTAAAATGCGAGAACAAGTAAATCAGAAAATTAAGGAACTATTAGACAGTGACGTCATAGAAAAGGCAGAAGGGCCAACTCCGTGGATTTCACCCCTGGTAGTCGTACCTAAACCCAACGGTGACATTAGAATCTGCGTAGACATGAGACAAGCTAATACAGCAGTGCAAAGAGAGAGGTTTCCGTTACCAAATATAGATGAAATATTGGAAGAAATGAACGGTGCGAAATATTACTCCAAATTGGATCTAAATATGGGATTCCATCAACTAGAACTCTCACCTGATTCCAGGGAGATAACCACGTTTATCACAAACGACGGACTGTATAGGTACAAACGCCTAAATTTCGGAATATCCAACGCGCCGCAAACCTATCAACGCGTCATTCAGCACACGATACATGACATCCCAGGATGCAAAAACGTGTCCGACGACATAATTGTCTACGGAAAAACAAAGGCTGAACATGACACAGCATTGCGTAATGTGCTTCAACGGCTACGCGAGAAAAACCTAACACTGAACAGGGATAAGTGTGATTTCTGTAAATCATCACTCACATACATGGGACACACCCTGACTGCATCTGGACTAATGCCACAGAACAGTAAAATTGAAGCCGTACTGAACACTACTCCGCCTAAGTCAGTGAAGGAAGTCAAAAGTTTCCTTGGCTTAGTGAATTACTGCGCAAAGTTCATTCCAAATTTTGCTACTGTCTCGGAGCCGATCCGCAAGTTAACACGGCGTAACGAGGAATTTGATTGGGGACCCGAGCAGCAACAATCGTTCGAGAGGCTGAAGGAGTTAATGACCAGCGCGAACGTCATGGCATTCTACAATCCGGACGCAGAAACAACCGTTACTACAGACGCCAGCCCGTATGGAATTGGATGTATACTAGCACAGAAACAAAGTGACGGACACTTTAAACCAGTCGCATATGCTAGTAGGACATTAAACCAAGTTGAACGGAAATATAGTCAAATTGAACGCGAAACTCTGGCATGTACATGGGCCATTACACGTTTCCGTGTATACCTATATGGATTAACATTCACGTTGATCACTGATCACAAACCGCTTGTGAACATTTTCAAGCCAAAGCACATACCACCAGCCAGAATTGAGAGACTGCTCCTTAAACTACAATGCTATAAATTTACTGTGACATATCAGCCAGCACACTTAATGGCAGCTGATGTACTTAGCAGGTGTCCACTGGACCACAGTGACTGCAAAATATCTAGCCTGACAGAGGAATACATAAATTATGTAACTCAACACGCTGTTCCAAAGGCAATGACATTGAATGAAATTGAAACCAGCTCAGCCCAAGATACGCTGACACAGAAATTAGTGGACTCGCTGAAACAAAACAGATGGACAAAATCAGGAGAAATGGGGGCTTACTATAAAATGCGCTCTGAACTAACAGTGAACAACAATGTTGTACTTCGCGGCAATAGACTTGTTATACCAGAGTCGCTTCGACCGAGAGTGTTACAACTCGCCCATGAAACTCACCAAGGTGTGGTGAAAACAAAGCAATTGCTGCGTGAAAAGGTATACTGGCCAGGTATGGACAGAGATGTGGAGCATTTAATTAAGACGTGTTATCAGTGTCAGTTGTTATCAAATCCGCCAGCTCCACCTACAGTGCAACCCACTGAACTACCAGCAGGTGCATTCAAATATGTAGCCATGGACATGATGGGACCGTTACCGACGGGAGAATCCATACTGGTCGTCATCGACTACTATTCTCGTTTTCCCGAAATTGAGATTATGAAATCTACAACATCAAACGCCATCATTCAACGATTAATGAGAATATTTGCCACCCATGGGCTACCTGAGTCCATCACAACGGACAATGCGCAAAATATGGTATCAGCTGAAATGGAAAAATTACCTGTACCAAAACGGGATAAAACACAGGCGTGTGACACCGTACTGGCCACGAGCCAATGGACTCGTGGAAAATTTCAACAAAACGCTGGGAAAATGCATCAAAATGGCACATACAGAAGGACGAAACTGGAGAACAGAAATCTACAAGTTTCTGTTGATGTACCGTACAACGCCACATCAGACGACTGGGAAGGCGCCGACTGATCTGCTGTACAATCGGACGGTGAGGAATAAACTGCCTCACTTTGAGAAGAAATGGGAGGATTCCACCCTGCGTGCCCGTGACGAAAAACAGAAGAAGAAAAATAAACTGTATGCAGACAGACGTACATCACGGATTACTAACTATAGACTAGGTCAGAAAGTGCTAATCCTGAAAAGAGACAGGGGGAAATTGGACCCAAAATGGGAAACAATTATCTACACTGTTGTAGGTCAAAATGGTGCACAAGTGAAAGTGCGGTCGGACAGCAATAATTTACTTCACAGACATGTTTCCCACACCAGACCTTATTACAAGGGTTAAACATTAGGTGTGGCAAAGCCACGTTATAATTAACAGCCACATTATAATTAACATTGGGGTTTGGGTTACCAGTACAAGTTCATAAATTAGCGACTTATCTTGACCTTTACCGGGATGTTGAGCTGAGATAATTACAAGTAATTTCATGGTGTAACCCACAAACAAATATATTTCTAAGTGATAAGAGATGTCAACGACATCTGGTATTTCATAGTAAAACTTTCATTCATGAAATAGGAATCCCTTATCTGCAAAACAAAGAAGGGATGTAATGTATATGGGTTACTCTGTGTCTGCAGGTGACTGGCTCATAGTGAGGCTGACTCTTAGCTCATGAATATTAGGCCCCACCCAGTTGAGTGTATATACTGTAACATGTAGTTATATTGTTAGAATAGAATATGTAACCATATGAGTGTCTTGTACGAATAGTTTAACATCCCAAGAACGTGATAACAATCACGAGAACACAACATTACATGACCACACTTGAATCTTCTCATAGAGCCGGCCCAATGTGTGATCGCAGCCCATTGAAATATAGTGAGACAAGGGAAGACAATTTGGTGTGACATAATTTGACATTTCCGCAATACATGAACCACTAGGGAAACATTGCGAGCGCTAGCGAAGATTTATACTACCAACATCCAAACTTGAGGTCTTACAGCTTTTATGCAAATAAGCTAATGTCGGTCGAAGCTTATATTTTGCATGTTGAACTTTTTAAAAACACGGGTCTTTTCAGTGTGATAACGGGGCGACGATTAACTGCCATACTCGATTATTCCCGATTCGTAACTCCATGGTTCGGTGCACGAATACAATCTTGAGGTTTTCCAAAAATCTATTTTTAACTCGTTTTGTCGTACTTGTTGCTGTTGCTGCTGTGAAATTACAACGCTTATTTTCGTGAAACGCTTTCCAATCTAAATTAATTATTAGTCTATGTATCAAACACAAACACATACTACGAAGAATTTCAGGACGCTCAGTCCTTTGATTTTATTGTTAAACGATCATACTATATCACATTTAGAAAGAACTTTCCATTATAGACGCTAGTGTAAATAATATATATAAAATATATTTGAAACCATTGATTTGGAAAATAGAGGATCTCAAACGAGTTTCCATTTGATATGAGATTTATGAAACGAGTCACGCACGATTTATGCACCGAGGCTCTGGCGAGGTGCAATCAATTGCGGACGAGTTTCATAAATCTCATATCAATAGCCCAAGCCCCAGCCGATGAATTTTCACTTTACCCTACCCGAGCTGACCCTTAAGGTTTGATGTTATTTTCATGTAGCTTGATATCTGCCATCAACAAATATGGACGGTGTATAAAATATTAGGCCGGCGAAAGTTGTCAAAATGGCCGAAATCCAAGATGGCCGCCAAAATTTCACAAATATTTCTAAAATCAATCATATGAACATAAGTATTCTTACACTCGATTTTTTGCAAAGTTTTAAACTGGAAACGATGTATAGTCATGTTCTGCTGAATATAGCATATACAGTTTCCATCAAAATCATTCAACATGGAGGAAATTCAAAATGGCCGCCGTTATTACATGAAATTCAACACTTGCTGATGATTTAGTTATTACTGCAGAAAAATATAAGCGATTGAAAATGAATGGATGCAATTTTCATACAGATTAATATATGTTATACATATATTGGAGGTTTTGGTATGGCTTAGTCTGAAGAAAACCGTTTAAAATGGAGAAAATCCAATATGGCTGCCAATATCTCTTTTTTTATACAAAATGTTAAAATGTCAAACAACACGACACAATTTCGTTATGCCTTTTATTTGTGGCAAATTATTAATTGTAAACATCTATTATTCATATATATTATATGACAATTAACAAAAATAAAACTACAACTTAATTAAAAATGGCGGAAATCCAAGATGGCCGCCGTCATTTAAAGCTTTTAGATTTAAAACCTGAACCTACCAAACTATGCACGTCTTATGAAATTTTAAGCTGCCAACAGTGAGTTCATATATTTGTAAGATAATAGTATCAAATTGAATACGGATTGACGTATCCAACATGTCTGAAATTCAAGATGGCCGCCATTTGTTTCCAAAAAAATATTGATATTGGCTCTGAGATTGTATATATTTATATACTACTTGATAAATATATTTAACCTGGTTAAGATATATAACTGGACAAACATTCAATGTGGCCGCCATTATTTAATGACGTTTTATACACTGTAGAATGTACGCTGGCTAGTTAATGCGACGATTTGCTATATACATGTGCAACCATAATCCCATATGTTGTGTGTTCAAGGTCAACTTACATGTATGTACAAGAGCACGTTATGATCTATCTTCTGGATAATATAACTTCTGCAACCAGTGTATGTACTGACAAGCTTTCTCTATCATACAGTCTGATCAGTGCGTTAGCTCTATATTGATCATCGCATCTAGTCATTGCATCATCTTTGCTCTAGAATATCCATAATTCATAATGAAATGTGTATATTATACTATGCCGTAAGCAATGTTAACCCATGCCAGACTCGTCACTCAGTACAGTGTTTGCACATATTGTGCAAATTGGCAATGTTGCAGGAAAAAGCGGAGATCCAAACGGAACTTGTAGCGAGTTACTTCCCTTTAATTTTGTTTATGGAGTGCCGGGCCACATAGTGCAGTTTATTGCTTATTGTCTAATTAAATGGATACATTCGCGAACAGCATATACATAGGTCAGCAAGAGTGTCCGTGTAGTCTCATCATGGCCTACACTATTTGCAATGTTAAAGACGAACTGTGAACAGTGTGACTGTTGTAGGCCATGTTCAGATTGTACGGATGGGCAGGCTGCTTTGGGTCTACACTGGTAAGAAATACAATACAATGCATTTATGCAACTAGCGAGTATGTTTTGGAAATTTTATGAAGAAATTAAAGCTATAATAAATGGACGGGCCGGATCATTATACATATTCCAACGGAACGTAATTCGCTACAAATTCCCATTTGGGAACTACAAACTGACAATGCACTACGTAGGCTCAATTTCCATTAATGCATCCATTTCAAATTGTGTCCTGGAACAAGTAGCAGGCTGGCCGCCGCACAGGCATGAGTTTTCACATTTGATGCCCTTTGTGTTACATGAGCAGTTACGGGTGCACATTTTCTTACACCTGCCGAAGGCATCCTTTTTTAAATCTGCAGGAACTTGGCTTCTTATCGTCAGTACAGGTTTCGTAACTCCGGATGTTGATGTCCACCCGAAGTCGAACGGATTGATGACTGGTGGTGTCGACTGGTCAGCGCGAACCCATGTCGTGGCTTGGTATATCGCCCACAAGACGTGCTGCTTCAGAGCGTCATCCGTTGGAGGAAGGGATTCGAATGATTTCTTGCATCCATAGTAGAAATGACTCCTTAGTGAATCAAGCTTTTCAAATGTCCCACGCGAGTACATTCGAATAAACACCTGGGTTGCTATAGCGGTAGCATTATCAATGACCTGGTTGTCAATGTCATTTGTGGATTCGAGGTGTGCACAAAGTGACGCAAGCTTTGTTGCACACTCGGAGTCAATAGCCTTCATGAACGCACGCTTGCCTTTCCCATATATGTACCCGTTCGTATCACAGCCACTTAACGCGTGTACAAATGGCAACATTTCTTTCTCATATTGACCTAACTGACTTGCAACATGTTGAACCGGAACAACGTAGTCCGTTGTTTGAATGAACAAT
Source organism: Conchocele bisecta (assembly GCA_029237695.1). NCBI lineage: Eukaryota > Metazoa > Mollusca > Bivalvia > Lucinida > Thyasiridae > Conchocele > Conchocele bisecta. The sequence continues at coordinate 4,121,797 of CM055279.1, forward strand.
TCTTGAACACCTAATACTTTCAGGCGAGAGACCATGTAAAGTCCTATTACAACTATGTCTGTATCTGACGCGCGAATCACGATTCTCGAGCAACCCATTCGTGCGGCCGATTGCGCATGTAGGAACACTCTGGTATCGGCCTCTTCGTGTGAGGCGGAGAGCAGATGTTGTTCGTCTTCAGACATAGCACATACTCCTTCCGAATCAATGACAGCCACTCCTAGCCTATTACTAAAGCCGCCAGACAGACATACTCTTGTGTTAGGTGGCAGGTCCACACCACACTGTAGCCAGATTTCATATAGAAATGCTAGAAGGTTTCCTTTGCTGGCACAGTTTCTGAGAATTTCATCAAACTGCTGCAGTCGCAAAGGGAGCCTTTTAGCTATTTTGTATTCCTTGACAGACTCGTTGCGTCGTTTTCTACAACCGCTAGCATTAAGTCTACACGATTACCATGCTAGTCGTCCACGTCATACACGCCAACGTAACGATCAGCAACCAGATGTAACTCCGGACATGGATATCGTTTAACTATGACACGGAATACCCTCTTGGCATATGCTTCACTCTCTTCATTCTCGTTTGGTTTCAGTGTTCCAATAACACCCATCACGTCAACAACGATGCCAGATTTACTATTTACATCTGGTTCTGGAAGAGATTCAGGCCATTTCTCGTACCCGGATATTTTCTTCAATGTTTCCAGTAACGCTGCCTTGTTTCCTCCTCGCAGGTGAATGTCATTTGTTTCTGGATCAACTTCAGTCAGAAACGGTGGATAACTACGCAGTTCATATGACAGGATATCTACAAGTTCTGTGGTTTCTGATTGATCTCTTTCTCGTTCAATTAACGCTCGTTTCAACATTTGTAATTCTTCCGTCAGGTAAGTATTTTGCTGCTTCTTCGATTTGACTGGTTTGACTCGTTTTTCTAAATCACTGAATGTGTGCAGTTTCACTTTGGTAAGTTTACCCGTATCGATTTAACTTTCTACAGCTGCTTTCCCACTTTCTTCAAGCAGTAGCAAGTCTTTCGTTACGTTTACCGTTGCTTTCAATCCGCTTTCAATATTCACAATATCTTTACATTCCTCGTATCTGAACGGATTTATCATATCTGCATTGAACTTGTCGATGATCGCTTCACACTGTGCATGTTCTCTTCTTTCCTGTGCTCGATTGTCTTCGTGGTTTAAGTGATCTGAGGCATCCATCTTCAACATGGTATTCAGATGTCGTAGATGCCGAGAATGGTAGTGTCACAAACCATTTTTCCTGTGTCTTCTCTTTCAGTGTTATTCCCTTCAACCCAGCCTGACCACTGCGACCCTTTGCGTCGCAGTTCTGCGAGCATTCCAATGCCATGTCCGTCCATATTGAGTTAAACTTTCTAGATGACCTTTTCACTGTGAAATTACCATTCTGAAATTCTTGTTCTACTTCCGGTGCTTGTGTTGGCAGGTTTCTCATTTCTTTTAGGTACGAGACAAGTACCTTTGTGTACATAAGATGATCTGCGGCGGCTATAACTTTGGTCATATTTGATGTTGCGGACAGATGGTCAGACCATATAGCCTCATGTTCAGTGTGTATGAACAGTAGAAGTGTTTCCATCATAGCCAAGTACTTCAGCCAGAATAGGTGTAGATTGAATTCTCCAGCCGCTGACTTTTTGTCTCTGTCTCTCTGTTCGCCTCATTAATCCGTAGAAAACTACCACAGGAAGGAGAATACTCAAACTATAACGATTTGCAGCAACATACTAATAATTTATATTGAACTTCAGCTAAGCATGTCGAGTTATTTTTGAAAACATCTTTGAAATTCTGGATTAAAAGTAGAGCATATTGTGAGAATCAGAAGCATGCTAATTAAATATAAAAACTCCCTAATTTCGGTTTGGTTAACGGTTGCCTTGACAACGAGTAGCCATGACTATGACTGTTCAACACATAATATGGTTTATTATAGTGATTGCTTTCATTCTGTGAAGTTTCATGAATATATCTCAAATGATAACATTTTTAACCAGATGTTTCCAAATAATAATGTAATAATTTAATGCATGTCTAAAAAATGGGTGGGTAATGTTTTTTAATTGACCTTGACTTCTAGAACGTGACCTTGACCCTGAAACGGGTTCAGGCATGTGCCAAAATACTCAGTGACATTGAAAACCATAGAATCGATACCAAGTTTATGCACATTGGTGCACTGAATGCGTAAATATACCGATGAAGGTTTTGTTGGCGGCCATCTTGGATTTGGGCTAAACAATGGCAGTAAATGTAAAAATTCAGATTGCTTTCATCAAAATTCTTGAACAGTACCACCTAAAGATCATTTGAGCCAAATCTCTATTAACCTGGTCATGACACAGGTCAAGCAAACATGCTATAAGATGCTAATATAATTACGTTGTTTTCGGTTTTCTGTGTATTTCCTATGTAACACCATTATGGCGGCCATATTGGATTTCCGCCATTTTGGCTCCTTTTAAGCTACCGAAACCTTCTATATTTAGGCAGAGTATGATGACGTGTACGAAGATACGTAAATACGGAACCCAATAAGTCACGACCCAATGTAAACGTGTTCTATATAATACACAATATTAGCATATGTAGAAAATTGGGATATTATGGCGGCCATCTTGGATTTCCGCCATATTGAATAATTTGAACATGTTAATTTTATACATGAATACTAATGATATATATAATAATCTTTTCAAAGCTTAAAATCAGCGAAAATGCATATACACTGACGATTGCTGTAATTATGCTGATTGTTACAAAAAATCTAAAATATTGGCGGCCATCTTGGATTTCCGCCATTTTGGACACTTTCGCCAGGCTAAAATTTTATACACCGTCCCGATTCATTGACGGCAACCAATAAGCTAAAGTAAAATGACATCAAACCTTAAGGGGCAAATCGGGTAGGGTAAACGTTTTTTTTTAGGCTTTTGATCAAGTGGGGCTTAGGCTACAACGGGAAACGAGTTTGAGATTCTATTTATCACATGACTGCAGCCGCCAAAGAGCAGAAAACATGTAGCTATCCAATACGTTTCAGTGAGCAGACGCCATTGACTATTTTCGCATATATTTGAAAATCTCATCAGAGAAAAATAGTTTTAATCCTAGCAATACAATTATTATAAATATGCCATATAACAGGTCCGTCCTTGTTCTCTGTAAACACTTGATACTACCAAACGTGAACTCATTCTGACAATTGCAGTAATTTTAATAGGTCACGGACGCTTCTAATGACGTTTAAAACATGATGTCGTCAACATCAAAACATCGTTGCTTTGCCCCGCCATTACGGACGTCATTTGGAACGTCACTATTGTATTCATTTGAAATAACGTTGGCGCACAATATGAATACGTAATTAGAGTGAGGTGGCCAGCCAATCAAATGCGCTCCATGTGTTATTACACGTGTGTCATCATAACACATTTATGAAATAACGTTAAAACACACCATAAAACGCTATGAAAAACGTTTGGTCTGTTTAAAGTGCGTGGGGTCCGAAGAACTCCTCGAAAACTGTATAGCGACCAATTTTTTTTCATATCATAATAGACGCAATATCCCATGCTTTATTACTTATATTTACATTGCATTTTCAGATAGCTTCACAAATGTAAATATCCAAATATTGCGTTAAAATTAAAAATATTAATCTCATTTGGAAATAGTAATTTCTAATTAGGAGACAGCATTGAGTCCTAATTAGGATATAATAAGTCCTAATTAGGAGATAACACTGCTTCCTCATTAGGAGAGCTAAGTCCTAATTAGGAGATAACTATGACTTAATATTTCCTAATTAGGAGTTATTATCTCCTAATTACGATTTTCTCTCTCCTAATAATGATGTTATCTCCTAATTAAGAGTTAGTAAGTCCTAATTAGAAGATACATATGCTAAGTTCTAATTAGGATATACTAATTCCTAATTAGGAACCAGTACCTCTTAATACGGACTTAATATCTCCTATTTAGGACATGCTATTTCCTAATTAGAACATAGTATCTCCTAGTTAGGACTTAGCTATCTCTTAATTATGACTTATCAACTCCTAATTAGGAGTTAGTATCTCCTAACGAAAACTTCGTATTTCCTAATTAGCACTTATTATCTGCTAACTAGGACTTATTATCTCATAATTATGACTGACTATGTCCTAGACATAGTATTTCTTAATTAGGACTTACTATCTCCTAATTAGGACTTATATTAGGACTTAATATTTCTTAATTAGGACGGAATATCTCCTAATTAGGACTTACTATTCTTAATTAGGACTTACTATCTCCTAATTAGGACTTAGTATTTCCTAATTATACTGTCAGGGACCTGCAGTCTGGTTTTTGTCAGGATGATTATCCAGATATCGGGTTTGGTAGCTCCGCACCAACAAGGATGTACACTATCAACTAAATATTGGCTGAGAATAGAATACGAGAGCGAATGTCAATTCAACAAGTTTGATAAAGCTTAACTAACATGTAACAACAATTAAAGTATTATTTACAGCGTAATATTATGTACAGCGGTTATTTTGTCAGGATATCCGATGTGGTACTCTTGTCGATGCCTATAAATGAAAGCGGAGCAAGGCCGATCAGGTTCGCGCACGCATCTCAACTACAACGGATTGCGATGGTATTTGGATGGTATATGTGGTGGGATCTAACCGTAGTGAACCAATACTTAATTTAACATGGGAAGTAACGATACTACACAAAGCCTTATTCTCTTGTGAAAGTGATTTAGGTATCAAATACCCCACAAGAAATCACTATTTTAAGTGCATAGTCACTGCACTAAAACATAAGGAATTTGCGTGTTGGCACTCCACTAATTCATAAAATATAGTAGTTTGGTGTATTGACGTTTGTGTATTAGCCACTGCGCTAATATAAAGAACGTTGCTAAAACATCAGAAGCCCGTTTCATTAAACTTCGTACGACTAAAATGTTCGTAAGTGCAAAATTATGATTGTCTGTAAATTTCACATTAACAATGTTTTCTTGTAAACAATTATTGGATTTACATTTATTGAGCATAGGCTGCATATGTAGCCTATGCTCAATAAATATAAATACATCAATTGATATTTCCAGACGATCCTAAATTTGCACTTACGAACATTTTAGTCGTAAGAAATTTAGTGAAACGGGCCCCAGGGGTTTAAGCACTCAAACTAGATTCAGTCCTGTTTTGTGTATTGGACACTCCACTGAGCGTTCAGTGTTTATAACTTGACATAATGTGGATCACCTGTGTCTTCGGTAATAATTAATTGGTAATCTTGCGTATCTATATTTGACACTTACAATGAGTTTAACCCTTTCCCTGTTTTGCGATATTTCGACTCTTCCAAATCGAAAACATCTGAATAAAAGAATCAAATGCTGGGTCAAATGATGGTTAAATTATCTGATAGAGCAGAAAACATTGTGGGAAAAGGAGAAATTGCTTGTTATAAGCAATTTCTCATTTTCCCACAATGTTTTCTAAAGACATCTTCTGCAGAGGCGTGAAAAGTTAATAGAAAGGGTTAATAGAAGTAGGTAAGTGCACAAGTATCAGTATTAGCTCAAATAAAGCTGGTTATTGGTTTTGTCGGGTATTGGTTTTTTAAAAAGTAGCACCTATGCAACTATGTAGTAACTACGATTAGATGCTGAAACTGTTTTTTGTTTAGCTTATATTTAACGGCGGCACTGGCCCTATGACATTACATGCCGTCTCCCAAGAAATGAAGAATGGGAGAAAGAACGGAGGTAGACTTTTTTTTAGAGAAGCCGGTAATTCGTATTTACAGAGCAACTACGAATTATCGGTACCGATTTACAGCTGGGTGAACTGGAGCAGTGTGGATAAAGTGTCTTGCTCAAGGACTAAATGCTGAAACTGGCCGTGAGCCGTTCTTTTATAGACATCTCAGAGTACCACGTGATGGCTATTAACCAATGAAAAGACTGGAAATTTGGATAATTTCCTACGGTTTGCTCATAAAACAGTTAATAGTATTCGAACTAGGAACTCCGGTCGGCCGGACTTTCGCTCCTTTTACACCGCTTCTGACAAAGTGTCAGAAGCAGGACAGAGGAGGAAACCGGAGTTTCTCATAAAAGCGGGAAATAGGGAAATATCCATTATTCAGACTGCGGATTTCAGAAAATGACCGTCAACCAATCAGAAGTCTCGAAAGCTGACAAACCTTCAGCGACTCGGCGAAGAAAATCGGGTTTTGTATTTAAACTGGGAACTCCGCTTATTTAACTTTAAACTCCTTTTTCTCAGTTCCAAAATCTTGAGTCAAAATCTAAAAAGGGGAGTACGCCGTAGTTCGCTGTATTTAAGTAAAACCAAATATAAGATCACAAAATGGGATTGCGCACTTGCAAAACCAATAAAAAGTTCGCTTAGCAACGAAATACTTCGCTTCATAGAAATAGTAAGCTTTCGAGACTAATTGACTAATCTCCGTTATTCAGTCATTCTCTCCTTTTTTATTATAAAGGTTCAAATAAAGATTGTAGTTAAAAAGTGTCAGAGAGATGGAGTTTGTAACAACAGTGAAAATGGAATAAAACGAGCGAATGAAAGACGCGGATTGATTTGACATTCAACACTATGAATGCCTAAGCACTACACTACATACACGTAGGGAATAATCCACGTTAAACAGGCAATTTGAAAATCAACTCTTAATCCTACTAAAACATTATTCATAGGGAGAAAAATCGGAAGTTAACCAATATGTGTGTATTATACTTGGTTGATCTCACAGCTTCCGATAATTTGTCGATACATCGGGCGCACCGGTTCAAAGGTCAAATTCGCGGAAGTGAAAGTTTAGAAAAATGTCTTGATAAAAAATCAGTCAGTTTTAGCCAACTATCAGCTAAATTATGACCTGTCATTACTCAGGACATCTTCCAATGGGTGTTTGCAAATAGACAGACTTCAGTTACGCTCGGATGTGCTAAATGCAGACTGAATATGCGGTGCAGAATATGTAATTTCCACATTGTGGCAGAAATGAACACATGTCAAACAGAGAACAATAATGGGAATCTCAACCTCCAAGTAACCTCTGCAACATGTGTCGGTAAGGCTACAAAAAATTAATGTTTAGATTCTCATCCCCGCCCGCCCCTAATAAAACGGCCCGCCCAAGGGTTTTTTATTTAAAAAAAAAAGAAAAAAAAAAGTTTTTTTTATTATTTTTTTTAAATTAAAAAACATTTGGTAAAATTTACGAGAATGATGCGGCCCGCGTATTATACCGCTCCCACAGCTTTTTTCTGAGTGCTTTACGTAGCGCAATACAGCAACCCCAGAACCCGCCCCCTCGAGATTAGCAATACTTCAATATGAACATGTTATTACAAAACACTATTGCACGCAACTGCGCCTTGCCGTTCAACACCTCGTTTTAGTATTGCCGGAAAATAAAAAATAAAAGTGTCCCACCCGTCTCATTTTTCCCCAAAATTTGGATGAGAATCTAAACATTAATTGTTTGTAGCCTAAGCTTGGTTAAATATTCAACATGTTCTCATGTTACAGTACATTACAGTTTGCAGTGTTTAAAGATGGGTGGGGTAACAAGTGACAAAGGGCACATAGCCACAATCCCTGATCCTTACAATACTATCTCCTAATTAGGAATTAGCATCTCCTATTTAGGATTTACTATCTCCTAATTAGAATTTAGTGTCTACTAGTTAGGAATTAGTTAGCTCTTAATTAGGACTTAGCATCTCCTAATTAGGAGTTAATATCTCCTAGTATCTCCTAATTCGGACATAGTATCTCCCAATTTGGACTCTGTATCTCCTAATTACGACTTAGGAGATAAAACTATTTCAGCATCGGCACCAGAATGCTTCTCATAACAGTTTCTAGTTACATGCAAACGCCAATGTTCACCGGATACAACTTGTGTATTTCCAAAATCACAGGTATGCGATACAATAGCTTTTTGTCAGTACAATATCGCGCACTCAGTCCACAGTCCGTAATAACAAAATGTGGATCCTGATCCGGCCCTACGCTGGTCAGAAACGTGACTCAATCCACGTGCAAAATAGTAGCTGTGACTGGAGAAATGGGGCTTATGGGGTCTATTACCAGTCCAGCTCGTGATTTTCATGCACAGTCCTTCAGCCCAGTAATGACATATATAGTTTATTCAACCACAATTTTGAATAACCGGATTTATTTCCCGAGACATCTGGAAATCCGATAAAGAAACGAGTGCGGAACACGAGTTTCTTTGTCGGATTTACAGATGTCAAGGGAAATAAATCCGGTATTTAAAAATGGTAGTGGAATAAATTGTATAGTACATGCTGTTCGAAAAATGTGGAGTTTGCTCTTAGACCAGCTTATAACGTTGTTAAAATTAACAATTTTGACGTTAGCGTATATATTGTACCGTCGACAGAAATGACGTCTTTACGTGACGTTAATTACGTCTCGCGAACGTCTAGTAGGAAATATTTCCTTCAAGGAAATAAATCCCTCCAGAACCACGGTCAATCACTGGGTAGCCTATAATATATCCTGTTTACTGCAAGTAGAAACGGTGTTTCACTAATTGAATGGCGATCAGTGCAGATCCTGATCAGACTGCACGTGTCCCAACTACTGTGGCTGACGTCGAACTGCGTCATATGTAATGACGTTACCGAATCACAACAACATAAAGACACAACATAAAATAATCCGTACCCCTTTTCGATGTGATATTTGTCCGTCCTCTAGCATATCCAGTAGCATACAACGTACCTGATAAACAGAATAACAGGTTATTATATTTTTGTTTGTCGCACGTTTATCAGGATTTGGTAAAAAAGGTAGGAATTCCTCGGCAAGCCTCGGAATTCTTACTCATTTACTAGCCTTGCTTGTACAGTTAATATCAAAACACACTCGATTGATATTCTCTCTCGACGTACGAATCGTCTTCACTGAACACTCATTTGACCGTAGTTAGCTTAATCGTAGAAAGTTTAATTGTATTCAGTCAAATTTCACCTTAAGTGTCGTGAGGTAGGGATCCCTATGACTGGTGACAACCAACGTGTTATCACTGCCTCTGTATGAAATCGACCGCGGGTATTCCATGCCGTCACGTGACGAGGCGATGATCTTATGCAGGGTGCCGTCAGGCTTCAGAAGCTGGACTTTGTTAGAACCAGTGCAGCACACTAGGACATTTCCCTCGACGTCCGGCAGTATACCACGTGGTTGCTTCATGGTCCCGGCCTTCACCCGGTACACCTCGGCCCCAGCCGGTGTGTAGCACGATATGACACCAGTGCCCCAGTCTGACACATACACCCTGCTGTCACTGGCAGCTACGTCGTATGAACACTCAAATACACCATGGCCGGTCGCGTCCACGGCGATGCTTTTACTGACGACGCCGGCCATGTCCATAATGATGACGCAGCCCTTGCATGTTGTGTTGTGTACGGATACATATAACTGGCTGTTATTGACATCCACACCATAACACTTCCTGTCTGTGGTGATTGTCCTGTCGAGCCGCAGTCCGGCGGACCCGACTGTGACGAACTGCAGCGTCTTCTTCCCCGGAACAGTGACGGTCACCTCGGTGTCGCCGGTGACGGCCACGTCCCACGGACGTGATGACAGGCCCAATTCGGACTTCACGGCCATGTCCCTATCCAGCAGTAGGACTTTGGCAGCTTCATCCTGTACCAGTACGAGGCGGCCATCTGGCAGAAACGCCGACCCCGTGACCCTGCCGTTAGGAACCTTCACCGCCGCGGACGCCACCAACGACATGTCGCGGAATGATTTCACTTTACTGTCCGCGCGGTCAGATATCATTGAATACTCCCTACCGTTCACGTATAGGGTCCCGATCTGGCTCATACTGTCAATTATAGCACAGTTGGTCTTACATTTCATACTGAACGTAAACTGCTCTCTGGCTATTCCACCAGCAGTTTCCTTCATGTTCTTCAGTATCCTTGACAATTGGTGCGTAGCAACTATGCGCCGCGATTTGCCGGGAAGAAATTTAGCGTCGGCAGCAACTTTTGTTACTTCTTTGGCTTTTTCACTGAGACTGACACAGCCCCTCTGGTGTTTGGAGACGGTGTCTAAAGCACTGGATGATGCTTCCCGAATTTTTGATAACATTTTGTTTTCAATGTGCTCCGCCCACGCAACTATCTTCTTCTTAAATTTCTTAACGTCTACCTCACATGATTTTGCGATAGTTTTAATAGCTACACCGCATTGTTCGCTTGTTTTCTTTATCGCCTCAATTCGAGTCTTCATTCTACAAAAGTCTCCCTCGATTGTAGAGAGTTGCTGTATATGTGTGGACGTTTCATCCATGTCTGACACCCGAGTTAGTTTGCAACGTCGATGTCTGGCGAACTTACAGTCGTCACAAAACATTGCGCTATGATATTCACAATACCACTCGATTTCTTTAGTTCCATGCCTCTCACAGGATGTTATTTTGGACGTAAAAATAGCCGGACCTCCCATCACCAATATGTCCCACATGGGCACTACTTTGTGACCTTTGGATTGCTTCGAGCCCCGGTGCGTGGTTGTACATATTTCACACAAGTATTCGTCGCACTCACAGCAGCAGTCGGTGGCTTCTTTCACCACTCCAGCGTGTCCACATGGCTGACAGTTCTGCGTGACAGCGTCCGACATTTTGTACAGGGATGACGTCCCGTCGTCGACACCGGCCATGGTTATATATAATTCGTTAAACTTTCAAAACGATTTGAAAATGTATTTTGGATATTTGTAATTTCTTTAAAGTGTGTTAGCACAGATAATTTAATACTATAATGCAATAAATGAATATACGTACGTATATAGTCCTCGCACCGAACAGATAACACTGAATAACTAAATATTTCAACTCGTCTGTATATGTGGCTGTCATTGGAGAAATGGGGGGCTTATTGGTTTTGCGACGTGTGTAGATCCAGACCAGCCTGTGCATCTCCGGATCTACACTGGTCGCACACTCAGGATATGCAATGTACGCCCTTCCATCATTGAAACACCTGTCATGCTTGTAACAAGCTATATATATATGGTTATCGTGCTATTGATCAGGAGCTACACTGGTCACAAGTCTCATAAGCCCATTTTCTCCAGGAACAACCACATTTGTATTTCAGTGAGGTGCTATCGGATTACACACATAACCCAACGTAGTGTCTGTTTCGCGAAACCTGTCCAAATATTACGTCTATATAAACAATGCAAAAACAATAATTATTTCGATAATATTAAATTATAGCAAAACGTAAGAATGATTTTTTTTTTATTAAGTGAAATTTGGTCCTATATTGATTTTATGGCGAAAAAACAATTTCCCCTTAAATACCCATACTGTCTATGGGGATTTAACATGAGGACATTTTCTAATTTCAGAAATACTGGACCGATTTTCATAATTTAACTTTCACGAAATAAAAAGAAGGCTCATTCTTAAATTTTATCGAAACTAATATTGTTTTTGAATTGTTTATGTGGCCGTAAATGTTGGGCAAGTTTCGTGAAACGGACAGTAGTTGTTATTAGACGAGGGCCAAACAACACTTCCTTGTCGATATAGTATATGTGGCTGTGACTGGAGAATCGGGGCCTATGAGATGTGTGACCAGTGTAGCTCCTGATCAAATGAAACACTCGTGTAGCCTGATAACGAACCACCTATAGTGCGTGTTAGAAGCATTACGGTCGTTGTATTGATGGAATAGTGAACAGTGCAGATCCTGATCAGACTGTGCGGTTACCACATTTCTCCATTCACAGCTAGATATGACCGCCCCCGCTAACCCCAGGGTCAAGGTCACAGACTTGGTGCCTTCGAAACCTTAACGCTCGGGTAAATTGCTTATAAATTATGTTTCCTTGCTCCGATCTGCTTCACATTTCACACACGCATTGCTCCAATGGTCCTCTACCGCCCTGTGACAAATCCACATTCATCCCGCACCCGCTAAGCTCAGATTCAAGGTCACAGACTTGGTTCCTTCGAAACCTTAATGCTTGGGTAAATGGCTTGTTTCTGTTTCCTTGCTTGGATCTGCTTCACATTTCACACACGCATTGCTCCAATGCTCCTCTACCGCCCTGTGACAATCCACATTCGTCCCGCCCCCGCTAAGCCCAGGGTGAAGCTCACATACTTGGTGCGTTCCAAACCTTAACGCTCGCGTAAATGGCTTATAATCAAATATGCCTCGTTTTCTTTGGCTGTCAGCGGGGGCATCCGTGTGCCGACAGGCCACATTTCTAATTGTTTATACATCTGTCCACGGCATTGACACGATTTGTGATTACATATGCGTCACTTCCTTACTTCTAACTTCCAACTTCATCATTTCTTACTTCTAACTTCCTTACTGTTTGAAGTTATAAGTAAGGAAGATAGAAGTATTAAAATTAGAAGTAATGAAGTTAGAACTAATGAAGTTAGAATAATTGACGTCAGAAGTGCTTCCATATAATTGTCTGTGGCAACGCCAAATGTTAGAATATGTAACCATTCTTTGTAGAACCAATTGGAAACTCAAATTGTAGACATGACGTTCGTTTTAGAGCACACTTTTTAATGTGGTTAATAAAGCAAATGCAGGAGTGCAATTACAAGTTACATAACTGTACATTTTAAGTAGTTCAGAAACACAAGCTCCTACTTCCACATTCCCCTAGCAGGGAGTGGACTCGACATCCTTCCCTGACAAAACACCCCCGCTAAATTAATGTACGGCTGAAATTTGTTTGAAAGTTTATAATTCCGCCATTGAAATTAGATCACAGTAATGCCGAAACTAAAGTAAGTTATTTAATTTATCCAAAGTAGTCAAAACAGAATACTCTTAAAATCCCAAACTAGCACTCTCCCTTGGATCGTAAAATCTCAGCTTTGATATATTTTTGTGATTCATGTACCTTTAATGGTAACCTTCAATAATGTCTACATGTAACTTTCAGTTTCTAACGTTTATGTACACGGTTAACCTTTAATTGAATTTAAAGGTTTTGGTGAATCAGGTCAGAAAGTGTCTTGTCACATGTTCCCTCCCAAGATAATATATTATAATACACTACATGTGCATATGAGCATGGCAATTTAGATTTATAGTACACAAGACATGCCATACAGTATCGACTCTCTACATAGAGAATACCAGGCTTGTGTCTTTTGATATCAAGTTTATCAGGCAAGGTTAGGAAACGCGTAGGAATTCCGAGGCTTGCCGAGGAATTCCTACTGTTTCCGAGCCGAGTCTAATAAACTTGATATCTAAATACAGTAGTCTGGTATTCTATTTATCAGGTAACGTTTTATGCTCGAAAAATGACCACATATGATGTAGATATCTATCGACAGAACGCGGACTTGTTTGCGTTGCGTCATTACACGGCAGTCGGTAACGTCACGTGACGTCAACCGACCAATGGTACGTCAGTTTTCATTTCGTTGCCCGACACACCAATATGGTATCAGTCAGTACGTATTCGGTCAATACAGGGCAGCTTACCTGATAAATAGTATGGATAGTGTTATTTCACGTGTACATGTACTGCCACTGGTTCGAATCAGTCAGTCAGCTCATGCCTTGATAACATAAACATTAAAACACAATAATGTTTGACCTTTATCACGTGATAACTGCTTTCATATTGGTAGTCAGATCCAGACTATATTGAACATTGCTGTAGTAAAATACAAGACATATAATGTACAATTTTCATTCTAACCCATTTCACACATAGACCATACCATTCTACCAACCCATAACTATATGTTATTATATACGTAAATTCGTTTTCCATCGAAACACAATGCAACGCAAGGCGTCAATATTTTTCCATATTGACGTCTCGTGAGTTCATAGTGGTCGGTGCCGTAACACCTCGCAAAATAATTCCTTCTAAATCACCACTACTTTGTTTATTTTATTTACATTTATAAATCCTTTGAAACGCATATAAATTGCCAATAATGTACGTATACAATAAAACAGGTTATTTAATTGGGATGTGGATATATGCCACTCGTTCCGCCGCGCAACGATATGCGCAATATCGCGCGCTGCGGAACTCGTGCGTATATCGACATACAAATCACATAACCTATGATTATTCTCGTCTCCTTTTGGGAATACTACCTCACAGGTGACCACACGTGAATCTTCTCATAGAGCCGGCCCAATGTGTGATCGCAGTCCATTGAAATACAGTGAAACCTCTATAATCCGGACATCACTGTAAATCAGACATTTTATCATTATGAGCCATAGATGTGTGCTATGCATGCGATCACTAACGGACATCATCGCCTGAGATTAATGAATATGAAATGCATCAAAAATAAGATCATGCTTATAAAAAGCAATATAGATGGTTATCGTGCTATTGATCAAGAGCTACACTGGTCTCAAGTGTCATACGCCCCATTTATCCCGTCACAGCCACATTGTATTTTAGCGAGCCGCTATCTGTTTAAACAAACAGGGCCACACAACACTTCCTTGTCGCTATAGTATATGTGGCTGTGACTGGAGAATTGGGGCCTATGGGATATGTGACCAGTGTAGCTCCTGATCATATGGCACACATATGTAGCCTGATAATGTAGCCTATAGTGCTTGTTAGAAGCATGACGTGCGTTGCATTGATGGAATGGCAACAGTGCAGATCCTAATCAGACTGCGGTTGCCAAATTTCTCTCCATTTACAGCGATATATGACGCATCTGGAGACAAAAGGCCCAACTTACAATGAGGGATTGTAGCTAGTTATCTCCCGTTGAATTTATTTATAGAAATCCGGTCCAAATTGTGTAGTTTAGGGACTTATTTCTTGTAAAAAGGGCGAATGTATCGTAAATTATTATGAAAAGGAGTAATTATAGTGATTTCGACTAGTGTTGATGCAGATCATCCTATATATCTGCGCAATCTGATCCGGGACTGCATTATTTTCCAAATTAATTTTTTCACACTTATTGTTCAGAAACACTTATTTGTTCAGAAACTCAATACGTGTGCTATTCAGTATAGGAATGAATGGCCTTTTTGTGGAATTTATCGGGGTATAAACTTGGAAAAGTCACGGGAATACTGGACGAAGGCCGGAAGGCCTCGTCCAGTATTCCCGCGACTTTTCCAAGTTTATATCCCGATAAATTCCAAAAAGAATGCCATTCATTCCTTATAATTACAGCATTTGAAATAAATTCATGAAGAAAAATGTGTTTATTTTCCGTTTTCTTAAGAATTATTTTAACTACGCCTGATGACGGTTACGGAAGTTCACTGGGATATATATTTTGGACAGAGACTTGCTACGGACCAATCAAATGTTAGGGAATTGTGTAAATATTTTTGTGCTTGAATTATTAAGAAATAAACGTTGAAACACAGCAGAGGACCGGATCTCTATACATAGATGTACAAAGGGACATAACTAGCTACGATCCCGCATTGTACAATGATTGTTTTCCCAATTTACTAAAGAACAAAGGAAAAACTTTTGTCATAAGTTACATTGTAATTATATTATTATTATTATATAAATACGTCACTAAAAAAAGGACGAAAACAAACGATAGGTAATCGTAGCGAGCAGTTTTAAGTTATAACTTAACAACGCGTTCAGCCCTAGATGTTTCACATGGAATGTTCTATGGTTGATATTGGTCTATTTCATTAATCACAAAAATGGTATGGCTTCAAAATCGTAAACATAATTATAGTTAAATTTCGAAAATTCTGAGTATTTCATTTGAATGCTTTTCGCTGTAATGTCGCTCTAATTATTATGTGCCGTTATGATCGCAAAACACTAAGCTATAAACTGTGGCACAGAGTGATCACAAACTTCGATTTACAGTTGAGCCTCTCTAAACCAGACACCCATGGGAGCTCCCAGGCTGTCCGGCTTAGAGAGGTTTCACTGTACAAACATTGCAGATCCTTTTTATACGGCTGGTTACGAGCCGGCGCATCTGGATACACAGTGTTTGCAAATGTTGGACCAAATACTTACATGTACCAAGCGTCCAAATATTGAAGCAATTCATCAAGTAATATTAATGTTATATGATGATGAAGAAACTTGTACAAACTTTTTGACCCAAGCAATGGCTAACTGTTTTCCAAAAAATGTGAAGGTACAAAATATCAATGTCAATTTAATGGCGGCATGGGTGTGTACCAAATGCTTACATATATCAAGTGTCCAAACATTGAAGCAATTCATCAAGCAACATTAATGTTATACGATGATGCAGGAACTTGTACACACTTTTTGAGGCAAAAAACTGGCTAAGTGTTTCCGCAAACAATTGAAGATAAAAAGGTCAAGGTCATGTTCATGGTGGCACGAGGGTTCCGACTGATCAGGTGTATCAGGTGGTCACATATTGAAGCAATCAGTTACGTAATATTAAAGTTATATCATGCTGAAGAAACTTGTACAAACTTTTTGACCCAAAGAAATGACTCAGTGTTTCCGCAAAAATGTGAAGGTAAAAAAGGTCAAGGTCATTTTAATCGCGGCATGAGCGTGTTCCAAATGCTCACATATATCAAGTGTCCGCATATTGAAGCAATCCGTCAAAAAGAGAAAAACAAGTAATAGTAAAGTAGTAGCTTGGAAATGATCTCAACAAAAAAAACAAAAAGTTAAAGTTTTAAAATCAGTCTACTATTTCTCAAATTAGAAAAATAAACATCCCACGTTAATTTATACCATAGGCATCTTCACTCATAGGGATTTAATGATATGGGGAAAATATTTTTTTCCGCAATAAAATCAATATTGGACCAAATTCAACGAAATAAAAAGAGTGTTCATTCTCATATTTTGATAAAATTAATATTATCGAAAAAGTAGTGGTTTACATTGTTTATATAGCCATGAAATTTGGGCAGGTTTTGTGAAACAGACAGTAACGTCAAAGATTGGGTATTTTACCGACGGTGATTGAATTTTGAAATGTGGCAGTGTGAATTAGGTGCGATGTATGTTTCTGGAAGGACACTGAGCTGTGTTTGGTGTAGGGAAGTGGTGGCTGCAAGTTGGGTGGATGACAGAAATGTATGGCAGGTATGAGTAATATGTTTAGCAACGTTGTCAAAAATGGATAACTGTGGAAGTATGGAGGGACTGACGCGCGTACACATTGACGAATAGTGAACTGCTTTGTCCGATCCGCATTGCCCGACCTTCTACATAGAGAATAGTAGGTTAGTGCCGTGAATGGGGAAAAATATCCGGCAAGGCTCAATAATTTATTTATTTCTCATCAGAAGTATATGTTGTGACCACTCATTTGAACCGTCTCGCCGAGACGGTTCAAATGAGTGGTTACACCATATACTTTGGTTCAGAAATCAGGAACATAGATAGAGAATAGTAGGTTAGTGCCGTGAATGGGAACAAATATCTGGCAAGGCTCAGGAAACGGGATGGGCGAGGCTCTGCCGAGCACATCCCGTTTCCGTGCCGCGCCAGATATTTTTCCCCATTCAAGGCACTAACCTACTATTCTATTTATCCCGTCAACACCTACAAATGGCTGTAAAATACAAAAGTAGTATTGACTGGATATCAAAAAAATTTCACGGCACCGTGTTTCACGGCACATACGCACTGTATTGACGGGATAAATTGCAATTAATCTCACCAGGAACAGAAACGTGACAATACAAATCACCATATCATACACTGTTACTGGAATAGTGATATATTAAACAATTCAATGCGTTATATTCATTATACATTTTAAGTAAATACATGTACATCAAAACTGATGCATTGGTGAAATTGGAAACTGAAACATGAAACCTGTTGACTGCTTTTTTATATATCACAGTATTTTCAGTCACATACCGCATTAAATGCACTCACGCGACATAGGCTCGTGATGTAATACAATATTCCCTTGACAAATCATGTGACGATGCATCATCGGCGTGACTCACTGTGGCTGGCTACAATATAACCCGTATTGTCTGCGCCGCGCCTACGTGTGTTGAGTCTAGAAACTAAATATGGCCACATCGCTAACTACATGAATAGCTCATGCACAGTGAGGCAGGTAACTGTAAACCTCAATTGTGTTACATCCTGATATCAATGAATATAATTTGCACGTAGCAGCAAGGTGTTGATGATTTATCCATAATAATTGTACTTGGTTGCATACATCGACTCCAAACTGTTAACATACATGTCGCACCAATACCAAATAATTGTTTGCTACGCCCCTGGATATGGTACAACCGTACCAATAGTATACGATCATACGATATGCTCTTGAAATATGCAGTGTACCAACATTATAAGTATGCGATATGTATACGAGTATTATACATATACAAATATGCAACCAGCAGAACAGCGCTACTGTATGGACAAGAGCCTGCACGATGCAGCGGCGTTTGCTGGTTTAAACCTGTAGCAAAGTATACTTTCCTAGCAAAGTATACTTTGAGGGAGAAATTTTCAATTTTAGGATAAATTTATGAATTTTTATTATACTGAATTTATTACATTATCACAGCCAATTTGACTGTGATAATGTAATAAATTCAGTATATTAATTCTACATAGTTTTAATCATCAAATATATGCAATCGTTAGTTCTGCATGAAATAATGCATATCGGAAAAATCAATGATTGCTCCCTGAAGGTATACTTTGCTAGTAAAGCATACTTTGCAATGTTGATGAAATAGGCTACTGGACTTCCATATCACAGGATGCAATATAGGGAGACATAATTATTGTTTTCGTCCATTCTTTAGATATGGACTTTTTTCGGGCAGAATAAACATTCATTTACCTTTACGGGACATGCTAATTGACATTATTATATCAAACTTCAGTTGTCACTTTGATATCAGGGGCGAAAACAGTGATTCCTTAAAATGTTAACGGAAACAACTATTTATCCCGTCAACACAGTGCGTATGTGCCGTGAAACACGGTGCCGTGAAACATTTTTGATATCCAGTCAATACAATTTTTGCATTTTACAGCCATTTCAAGGTGTTGACGGGATAAATAGACGGGAAAAAATATCTGGCGCGGCACGGAAACGGGATGTGCTCGGCAGAGCCTCGCCCATCCCGTTTCCTGAGCCTTGCCAGATGTTTTTTTCCATTCACGGCACTAACCTACTATTCTCTATTTATTCCCTCTACATTGTATTTATTTTTTGATATGCAATGATTATACTTTATAATATGTCGATGTCAAATGGAGGGATTTTACGTAATTATGAGAAATGGTATTATAAAAATAATCCAGTTGAAACTGTGTCAACGTATAAATATCTAGGCATGTATATGACACCTAAATTAATATGGTCGAAGACTCATGAATATGCATCTAAACAGGCAGAAAAAGCGATTGCATGTATATTTCGATATCAGCGATCGTTTGGGCAATTCTATCATGCTGATATTTTTAAATTATTTGACTCGATGGTTATAGAGAATAGTAGGTTAGTGCCGTGAATGGGAAAAAATATATGGCAAGGCTCAGGAAACGGGATGGGCGAGGCTCTGCCGAGCACATCCCGTTTCCGTGCCGCGCCAGATATTTTTTCCCATTCACGGCACTAACCTACTATTCTGTTTATCCTGTCAACACCTACAAATGGCTGTAATATGCAAAAATAGTATTGACTGGATATCAAAAATGTTTCACGGCACCGTGTTTCACGGCACATACGCACTGTGTTGACGGGATAAAAACCAATACTTTGTTACAGTGCCGAAATCTGGGGGTTTCAATACATTGATCGGATAGAAAATGTCCACATTAATGTTTGTAAACAATATTATGGTTTACCACAGCAGACCGCAACTGTATTTGCTTACGGTGAATGTGGCCGTCTCCCTTTGTGTACGACATACATGTCACGATGCATCAAATATTGGTTGTTTATATTGCGCATGGAACGTGACAGATATCTACGTCAATGTTATACGTCAACGTCAATATGCTTAAACGATTAGACGACAACGGTCGGAAGACCTGGGCTACTATTATTAGATTATTATTATATTCATTTGGATTTGGTTACATTTGGCTGTCGCAAGACATTGGAGATATAGACTACTTCCTTATTGTCATTAAGCAAAGGGTGTGTGATTACGATATGCAAAAATGGCATGCATTAGTAAACACAACTAGTAAAGCTGACACGTATAGCGGTTTTAAGTCTGCACTAACGCGCCTGAAAAGTATCTATCGGTCGATTTATCGTTTCAGTATAAACAAATCTTAGCTAAATTCAGATGTTCGACGCATTGTTTACTTATTGAAACTGGCCGTCATGTAGGTATTGATAGACATTTACGATATTGCCCAATTTGCAGACTAGATGACATACAGGTTGTCGAGTCTGAATATCATTTCTTCTTTGAATATACTGCTTATGAATATTTACATCTATGTATTTTCGATAACGACCTTCTTAGAAATAGAAATGTTGATTGCTTTAATAGATTGATGGCGAGTTCACAGGTATCTGATATACGGACTATTGCAAAGTTCATTTTTTCTAGCGTTTGAGAAAAGACAATCCATTCTACAAGTCTAAATGCAATTATGTATTCCACACTATTAGTATTTCTATTACTATAATTGCATTTTGAGAGTTCCGATCATACTGTGCGGAAGCGCGGTATGATCTGATGACACACTGGTCGAAATCCGAATAGAGCCCCTTTTCTCACGGCGCTTTACATGTATTGTCACAATATATTACACACCTGGGGCCCGTTTCACTAACAAATCTTAGTTTGTTCATAAGTTCGAACTTAAGTTATAACTTATGACAAAAGTTATGACCGACTTAAGTCATTGCTTATTTGGTTTCACAACACAAACTTAAGACGGTCATAACAAGTCCGTCATAAGTTACAACTTAGTTAGTGTTTACAGCTTTGGTATGTGCCGCGCGGGTTCGAATCCCGCTCGGGGCTTATATTTTTATGATGACTTTACTTTCCCTTTATGTGTTTTGTATGGAAGCCCTGGAGGGACTTCCGACTTCTTTACTTCCGACTTCCGACTTCATCACTTCTGACTTCATTACTTCCGACTTCATTACTTCTGACTTCCGACTTCATTAACTTCCGACTTCATCACTTCCGACTTCATTACTTCAGACTTCATCACTTCATTACTTCATTACTTCCGACTTCATCACTTCTGACTTCATTACTTCCGACTTCATTACTTCCGACTTCCGACTTCATTACTTCATACTTCCGACTTCCGACTTCATTACTTTGACTTCCGACTTCATTACTTCATTACTTCCGACTTCCGACTTCATTACTTCCGACTTCCGACTTCATTACTTCATTACTTCCGACTTCATTACTTCCGACTTCATACTTCCGACTTCATCACTTCTGACTTCATTACTTCCGACTTCATCACTTCTGACTTGGAAGTAATGAAGTCGGAAGTCGGAAGTAATGAAGTCGGAAGTGATGAAGTCAGAAGTGATGGAGTCGGAAGTCAGAAGTAATGAAGTCGGAAGTAATGAAGTCAGAAGTGATGAAGTTAGAAGTCGGAAGTAATGAAGTCGGAAGTCGGAAGTAAAGAAGTCGGAAGTCCCTCCAGGGCTTCCACATCTAAAATAACGGATTTGCAAGCCTAATGTTGAATATTATTAATTTTTAAAAATCATCTCATGTAGAATATAAATTTTATCTCAATATTCCGACGCCATTGAATACATGTGGATATATTTATTGCCAACTAGTGAACCTTATACTGTAATATAAACTGGCATATGACATGAAACAGCAACAAAATTAACTCATTAACTCAGAAATCACGTTTCAGAGTCAGCAGAACACATGTACTGTCGATTATTAATGGTATGCCCGGTCAGATATGGATGTATCTGATACAACTACCGAATGACATATTATATTTATTTGAACTGGACACGGGTAATTTGTTGATTACATGTAGAAATGCATGCACTGTGTGAGACAGTGTCACACATATAGGATTGCCCCTGAACATGTTTACCAGTATAGGACTGGATTAATGCACACGTGCGTTCAGCGGACGGGTCTGACATTTTTGTTAAATGCGTCAGGACTGTTTCTCCATCTTGTCTGAAAACCAGGTATCTCCTTATCAGAAACGAAACACAGGCTAACAGTGTCCGCAAAAGTTATACTCCACTTTCTAGAACCACTTGATTTGCTAATGTTGTATATCTCTCCAGTAACCGCCAGGGTACTACCAGTTGCGTAAAATCGCAATGCAGTCAACACTTGCAATGACACTGACAGACTGTGTGATCTCAGGGATGACCGTATAATGTCAGCATATTTGGTCCTCGTTATCCATGAAGTCTAGGGGATTGGTTCGGTCCTAAAGACTCGTTCCCATGGTAAATTGCGCGCCTGGATTATAGCAACTGCAGCTGCCATCGTTTGTATGTTCTGTAAAGAAAAAACAAACAACAGTCGGATAGTCAATCAGACTGATGGACGGACGGACGTTCATACATGACACACCATTAGGTTGTATATTCATCGTTTTTAAAGAAAAGAATGACCACAGGGCAGGGCAGGGCAGGGCAGGGCAGGGCAGGGCAGGGCAGGGCAGGGCAGGGCAGGGCAGGGCAGGGCAGGGCAGGGCAGGGCAGGGCAGGGCAGGGCAGGGAGGGCAGGGCAGGGCAGGGCAGGGCAGGGCAGGGCAGGGCAGGGCAGGGCAGGGCAGGGCAGGGCAGGGCAGGCAGGGCAGGGCAGGGCAGGGCTGGGAGGGCAGGGCAGGCAGGCAGGGCAGGGCAGGGCAGGGCAGGGCAGGGCAGGGCAGGGCAGGGCAGGGCAGGGCAGGGCAGGGCAGGGCAGGGCAGGGCAGGGCAGGGCAGGGCAGGGCAGGGCAGGCAGGGCACAGGGCAGGGCAGCCGAGACAGCCGACCGACCGACCGACGACCGACCGACCGACCACCGCGACCGACCGACCGACCGACCGACCGACCGACCGACCGACCGACCGACCGACCGACCGACCGACCGACCGACCGACCGACGACCGACCGACCGACCGACCGACCGACCGACCGACCGACCGACCGACCGACCGACCGACCGACCGACGACGACCGACCGACCGACCGACCGACGACCGACCGACCGACCGACCGACGACCGACCGACCGACCGACCGACCGACCGACCGACCGACCGACCGACCGACCGACCGACCGACCGACCGACCGACCGACCGACCGACCGACCGACCGACCGACCGACCGACCGACCGACCGACCGACCGACCGACCGACCGACCGACCGACCGACCGACCGACCGACCGACCGACCGACCGACCGACCGACCGACCGACCGACCGACCGACCGACCGACCGACCAGACCGACCGACCGACCGACCGACCGACCGACCGACCGACCGACCCGACCGACACCGACCTGACCGACCTGACGACCGACCCACCGACCGACCGACCGACCGGAACCGACCGACCGACCCGACCACCACCCCACCGACCACCTGAACGACTGACACCGACCAACACCGACTGACACCGACTGACACCGACCGACCGACCGACACCGACAGACCGACTGACACCGACCATGCGAAACCAACTGACTGACACCGACATACCGACATACCGACATAACGACACCGACCGACACTGACAAACATACACTGACGGACACCGACGGACACCGACGGACATGACGACACGACGGACACGACGGACACCGACTGACCGACACCAACCGACAGACTGACACCGACCGACCAACACCGACCGACTGACACCGACCGTGCGAAACCAACAGACCGACACTGACCGACCGACCGACCGACACCGACTAATCGACCGATACCGACTGATCGACCAACACTGACCGACACCAACCGACACCGACCGACTGACAGACCGACAGACACCGACCGACACTGACCAACTGACACCGACCAACTGACTGACACCAACCGACAAACAGACATACATGAACAGCATACAGACGGTTCGTTACGAGCCGGCTCATCTTGATCTACAGTGGTTGTAAATGTTGTCGATAACTGGGCATAACGAATACTGGTAACGACATGACCTACATCACAAATAGCAATACACGGGTAACTAGCACAGGTGTGGCTATCTATATGTAAGCATATATGGTTTATATGGCAGATACTTGCTAAAATAGTACGTATGAAGTGAACATTTACCTGCTGTCAGTGAATTGTTTTCTCCACCTCGGCTCACATGGGGGCATCCATCTTTGTTTATTTCATAAGTTCCGACTTAAATATTTAAGTTATAACTTAAGACTGCTAGCTACCTGTCTTAGTTTTCCATCGTAAATTTCGATTGTCGTTCTTGCTAAGATATTTTGTGAAACGGACTAAGCACGTACTCCGGACTTAAGTTATAACTTATGACAAAAGTACTTGCTTAGTTCGTTAGTGAAACGGGCCCCTGTTGTTTGTATTGCGATATACTTGTACATGTACATGCTATATTGTGGTTTATCACTCCTATTTCACATGCATATTACTATGTGGTATTATGGGCCGGTGGCCTAAAGTATGGAAATAAACGAACTTGATAAAACATTTATTCAGGGGACGCAGTTAGTTGATATAAGTAATTTAAAGATGTCCTGCCTCATTTGCATATCTAAATAGCCTGATACAACCGCGCGTCTCTATCAGTAAATTAAATATTACTGAGCGATTATATCTGTATAGCGGGCACTCGTAATTGTTCGTACTGGTTGAATAGCTACACAATTATACACTTATTCAATTCCTATAAAGAAACTGTTGTGCATAACACTGATAGATGGGACTCCAACTTTAATATGTACAAAATATGCGCACTTTGCGCTTTTAATTGTTATCATCCAAATAACATTTTTAACAACACTGTATGTATAAGAATTCTAATATCTTGCACCAAGGTCACCGATGTTGACGGCGGTTATTATAGGAATGAATGGCCTTTTTGTGGAATTTATCGGGGTATAAACTTGGAAAAGTCGCGGGAATACTGGACGAAGGCCGGAAGGCCTCGTCCAGTATTCCCGCGACTTTTCCAAGTTTATATCCCCGATAAATTCCACAAAAAGGCCATTCATTCCTTATAATTCCAGCATATGAAATAAATTCATCAAGAAAATGTGTTTATTTTCCGTTTTCTAAATAATTATTTTGACTGCGCCTCACGGTCACGGAAAGTAGTTCGGCATGGAGTTTACTGGGATATAAATTTTGGACGGAGACTTGCAACGGACCAATCAAATGTTAGGGAATTGTGTAAATATTTTTGTGCTGGAATTATGAGCAGGTGGAAGGAAATTTAAGGATGGGGTTCATTCTTAACAACATCCCTGTCTGTCTTGTTGTGACTCCCGTGCATTATTTCTTTTCTGTACGTGAGAGTTGAACTCCGGTTATACCCAGGCCCGTACGCAGGATTTTCTATTGGGGGGTGCGTCAGGGGCGAGCCTCATGTAGTGGCGCGAGTACGCTAAACGTACTCGCGCCACTACATGGGGCTCGCCCCTGACCCACCCCCATTAAATTTGTTAAACCTAGATGGCCTGAAATGAACTCTCCTGTATTTTATGTCATTTAAATTCGGATTCCAACGGTGGCATTTTCATGCAAATTACCTGTATATTAATACATTTCAAGATTTGTTGAGATTACTGTTTGAAAAATAGCGGACCTCGGCGAATTTAGGGGGGTGCGTACGCACCCGTCGCACCCCCTCCCGCGTACGGGCCTGATACCGTTATACATATACAGTACTAAGATTAGTACGTTTGGGGGGAGGACCCGGCCTTAAATGACTGTTGATATACCATTAAACGCCATTAAACAAAGAAACACACAAGGTTACCGAGGAGTTGTGTTCATATTATGCGGGTGTATGCCATGCGATGGATTTAGTTTCGTGCAACAAAGCAATTTTCTTATTTACACTACTGAATACTTGCAACTCGCAAATATTTGAATACTTTCAGCCGTTCTGAAGATAGAACTCACAAGTATGAACTTTTTTTTGCAACTCACAAGTCGAAATATGCACGAGTGTATATGTGGGAGTCCGTCCGTCCGTCCATCGTGTCAGATATGCTGCCTTGATATACTATATAACATAAATATGCATATATAAAAAGATAACAGCGGACGATTTGACTAAATAGAGGACGAATTGACAAATAGCGGACGATTTGATAACTGTTTTTACTAGGTTATATACTTGGAGCTACCTAGTATAGCAGTCGTAGAGATGGAGTGTCAACTATTTCTATATTTAAAACTACTATTATGAGTGTCGAATTTGTAATGTTTCATTACTGAATTTTACTGAATTTGCACATGTAAACTAAAGAATAAAGCACACAGTCTGAATTATTTAATTTTTATTTACATTATAGTCAATGTTTTGTCCTACTGTCCCATTAAACAATAGTTAACTGAACTGTCACAAGATTTATCGCACCAGTTTGGTCGACGGAATCATTGAGGCCATTGTGGCGACTTGTGAGGTCATATAAAGTTAGCTTATTGTATATCATCGGACTTTTGGGGGTCTTATTTTTTTTATTGAATGTTCTTGTAAATAGTGTTAACAAACAATAATTAACGATTTATCTTCAAATATATTAAAATAAAAAACAATCTGGCGGTACTGTTTAGAAGCGGGTAGGGATTATATATAGTACATTCATTTTATATTGCCTGATGATCTCTGAACAGGGCCGCCGGACACACAGGTTGAAGAAACGAACCAAGGTACATGTATATACATACATTTAATATACCTAAAAGCATCAATAAGTAAGATAAAAATGAAGCTAATTGTTTTTTACTCCATCTTATAACACATTAATGTGTATATAGTCTGGAAGAAAGTGGCTAAAGTCAAAATGACCGTTCACACGAAGTTTTCGTTGCATGTTATTATTGTATGACACATACTTATTGAGGACCACAAGGGTGCCACCTTGGAACCACTGAGGAAATTTAGAAATTCAAAATGGCCGCCAATTACCAATAATTACCTAGATGTCAAGCCAGGCTGAATCGCTTGTGTTGACATATTACAGCATTTGAATATTCTTTGCAAATTAATTACTCACGCGGATATGCCATCGCGAAATTCGGGATGTCTGCTACGTGTTGGAACGATTTATGTGACACTCTTATGCACATTCCAGGCGCGGATACAGGGGTGGGGGGGGTCCAGGGGGTCCGGATCCCCCCCCCCCCCTGCTCCCGGCAAAAAAAATCAAAAAAATCTACA
This sequence comes from Conchocele bisecta, assembly GCA_029237695.1. NCBI lineage: Eukaryota > Metazoa > Mollusca > Bivalvia > Lucinida > Thyasiridae > Conchocele > Conchocele bisecta. The sequence goes on from CM055279.1 coordinate 4,149,217, forward strand.
ATACTCGAATAGTTGGATGACTTTTTTCGTGGCCTACGTGTCAGGAAATCGCATCTGCGGCTATCTGGCATGTACAAATTTCCTGGGGGAGGACCCCCAGACCCCCAGACTTTACGATGCGCATCGCGCTTCGCGCTCGGCGAGGTCGGCTATGCCGATTTCGAATTTCAGACCCCCTTGCAATTATTTCTGTGTACGTGCATGTATTCTTACAGGATAGTATAAACATGCCGCGTTTTGCGGAAATATTGTTGATGCTAGCCGGTTTATCATGTCTCGCAAATTGATTGTGTGAGCTGCAGTGGCTAAGTGGTTGATGTAATCAGCATAAGAACCGTCGTACCGGTTCGAAAATCTCGCAGAATAATTTCAGCGTGTTATTGCGAAATAGAAATAGTATTCCCAAATGTTACCGGAAAGCCTATATATAAATAAAGTATAATGAGACGGAAAAAGGAAAAGGTCAGTTTACTCTCGTTAAGCAGCAATAATTTGTTTAATATGTTATTATACTCGATACATATGTGAGAATGTATGTCTGGAGTGCAGTTACCTGCATCCTCTCTGGCGCATCATCTTCGGAAAACGCGTATCAATAGATTTCTTAACAAGAGTTGTCATAAGACAACTAAGGGCGCCTGGTGATGTGTTAGTTTAACGAATATAACACAGCTGTGTGAAAGGAAATTAAAAGAACTTTGCCACAGTGTTAAGGAAACAGAACGTTAGGTTTATGAAAGCATAAAGTTTGTGCCCTTGACCTTAATGTAAGCGTGGGGCAGAGCGTCATGGATTTTACACAGCACGATAGAGATTCATGAGAGAAAGGCATGTGTGAAATATCAGAACATTTGGTGAAAGGAAACAGAAGTTATAACAAGTTTCCCCCAATGTAAAGTTTATGAAAGCACTAAACATTTATTGTGTCTCTTCATCTCATAGGGACGAACAGTAAACGTTTCGTTTCTACGTCGCGTAAATGCGAAATTAAAAACCTTAATTTCATCTCTACACGATTAATGCAATAGTGATGTCTTAATATTTGGCTGTGACTGGACAAATGGGGTTTATGGGATTTGTGATCAGTGCAGCTCCTGATCAATACCACACTCCAGTAGCCTGATCACGATTTATATTGCTTGTTAGAAGCATGGCTGGAATGGCGAATATATTATATCCTGACGAGACTGTGTGGATGTACAGGATGATCAGAACCTACACTGGTCGCAAAACCCATGAGCCCCATTTCTCCAGTCACAGCCATAATTATACGTTACTACACGGCGTGGAAACAAAATATGTATAGGTTATTTGATTTGTATGTGGATATAGCGCGGCGGAATGAGTGGCATCTTTCCATAAACAAATACAATCACATACATACAGTGGGGTCAGCGTGTAAGTGCATACACGAACGAACACGACAGGTTCCAACCTGTCGTGTTCGTTCGTGTGTGCACTTACACGCTGACCCCACTGTATATACAAACATATACATAATATCCGTACATACACACACACATGTGCAAGCATAACTACATGACATACGTACATAAACACACATGTGCAAGCATAACTACATGACATACGTACATAAACAATGACATACGTACATAAACAATGATATACGTACATAAACAATGACATACGTACATAAACAATGATATACGTACATAAACAATGACTGTGTTTCACAGACAAACTGATCTGACAACAGAGGGCACACAGTTTCCATTCCTTGGAGCCGGCTGTATACTATATGATAATCAAATAGTGATACTATAATCTTACACCGTGTACATGTATGTAGGTGTAATAATGTCTAGGTTGATACATAAAGGACCGAACATTGAGTTAATTAACTGGTACTGGTGTGGATCATTTCGTTTGTGACAATTTTGTGAACAAAATAAGTTTGAATAATTATGATCTGAATAGTGTTCCCGAAATGAACAGTTTATGTATTGGTAGTATTTTGATGTGGGAATGTGTTCAATACTATAACATGTGATTGTTGTTTCACTAAACTTATTACGACTAAATTTAGGATCATCTGTAAATTTCAATTCATGGATTTACATGTATTGAGTATGCTCAATAAATGTAAATCCAATAATTATTTACAAGGAAACATTGTTAATGTGAAATTTCGAGATTATCATAATTTTGCACTTACGAACATTTTATTCTTACGAAGTTTAGTGAAACGGCCCCCTGGTGAGAATAATGTGTGGTGGCAATTTTAAAAGAAGAGTATGTATTGGAACTTTCAGGGGCCCGTTTCACTAAACTTCGTAAGACTAAAATGTTCGTAAGTGCAAATTTAGAATCGTCTGGAAAATTTAAATTGATGGATTTACATTTATTGAACATAGGCTGCATATGCAGCATATGCTCAATAAATGTAAATCCAATAATTGGTTGGAAGAAAACATTGTTAATGTGAAATTTACAGACTATCATAATTTTGCACTTACGAACATTTTAGTCGTACGAAGTTTAGTGAAACGGGTCCCAGTACTGTACACATGCTCCTGTCGTAGATTTATCATAATAACGTTGCATAGTCATCACTGCATTTCTTCATATACTCCTTACAATGGATTGTATAGATGACGGATTGCCCCATAGAGATTAGTGTATTACGATGAGGGATTGTAGCTAGTTATCTCCCGTTGAATGTATTTATAGAAATCCTGTCCAAATTGTGTAGTTTAGGGTCTTATTTCTTGTAAAAAGGTTTAATGTATCATAAATTGTTATGAAAAGGAGTAATTATAGTGATTTCGACTAGTGTTGATCCAGATCATCCTACATATCTGCGCAATCTGATCCGGGACTGCATTATTTTCCAGATTCATCTTTTTACGCTTGTTAATGTGTGCAGTCTGATCTGGGTCTAATCTGTTCACAAACTCAATACGTGTGCTATTCAGTAAGATATAAACGCTACGTCACATAAGTACGTCACGCTAAAAATAGGACGAAAACAAACGATAGTCAATTGTAAAGAGCAGCCTTAAGTTATAACTTAACAACCCGTTCAGCCCTAGATGTTTCACATGCAATGTTCCATTGTCAATATTGGTCTATTTCAATAATCACAAAAAGGGTATGGTTTCAAAATCGTAAACATAATTATAGTGAATCTTCGAAATTCTGAGTATTTAATTTGAATGCTTTTCGCTGTGATGTCGCTCTAATTATTACGCGCGTTCATGATCGCAAAACACTAAACTGTAAACTGTGTCACAGAGTGATCACAAACTTCTATTTACAGTTGAGCCTCTCTAAATTGGACACCCCTGGGACCTCCCAGGCTGTCCGGCTTAGAGGTTCCACTGTACAAACACTACAGATCCTTATTGTACGGCTGGTTACGAGCCGGTGCTTCTGGATCTACAGTGTTTGTAAATGTTGGACATTTGGAATGTGGGATGGCAAGGGTTTAATGTATTTGTGCACGCTTGTATGGTGGCTCGTTAGGGACTGTTCGACTCGTTCCGTCGTGGCGTCCAGGAGACAGAAAACAGCGTGGCGAAGAGTGTGTCTTCACCATGAGGGGATGATAGTTATCGCCCTATAAGGTGGTAACTTTACGCCCTTAATATTCGTTGCTCCGTTTCTTCGCCATGCCATGTTACGCCTACAGAACGAAAATTTATCGTTCCTTCGTCCAGACAGAAAGAAGAGCCGCAGTTTTGTGTCATTAATATACGTTCCTTCGATTCTTTGCCAGACTTTTTTTGTTTGTTTCTTCATTACTTCCTTTCTTCGCCACGAAGGAACGATACCTATCGCATTTTAAAGTTTCGTTCATCGTTTCTTCGCCACAAAGAAACACTGTGTATCGTCTCTTCGTACCGCCGCCACGCTATTTCTTGTTAGTTAGTTTCTTTGTGTCTAAGCCACGAAGAAGCGTTAAGTATCGCCTCTCAATCTTCGTCTCTTCGTTTCTTCGCCTTGAACAAACGATACTTATCCATTCGCCGCCGCAGGGCCACCGACACATAGATGCGAAAATTAAGCTTTTAGCTTTTAGCGATTATTTTCTACTTTCTGTTTTCGATGAAGCTGTATCGCCGTATTTCGCCGATATCGCTTTCGAAAATCCGTTTATAAATTCCATAAATGACGTCGACAATTGCCAAAAAAAAAGTGAAATCAGAATAATAATCGGCGAAAAACGGCAATGCGATTAGGGAGGTCATACCAGAGTCGGACCCTGGTATATGCTATGAGACTTCATCAGATGTGCTAATATGTGGCTGTGACTGGGAACATAGGGCATATGGGCCTTACGACCAGTGTATATCATGATCAGCCTGTGCATCTGCACAGTCTGATGAGGATCTAGACTGTTCGGTATTTCATCAATTAAATGCCCGTCATGCCTCCAAGAAGCAATATATATCATTATCAGGCCAATGCGATTGATATTTGATCAGGAGCTAGACTGGTCACAAATCCCATAAGCCCAATGTCTCCAGTCACAGCCACATATATGTTATATCGCTGGTCAGATCAGAATCAGCGGGAGGTCTGAATGAGGGATCGTACCTAATTATCTCCCTTTGAATTTATTTATAGAAATCCGGTTCCAATTGTATAGTTTAGGGCCTTATTACTGAATGTAGCGGCGATTATTGTGAACAGGAACCCTTCTAGTTTGTTTGACGAGTGTTGACCGAGATCTATCTGCGTAATCTGATCCAGGACTGCATTATTTGCTGGATTCATATTATCACACAAAGTAATGTGATTGAAACCAGTGTATACGCATATCAGACTGCACAGGTGTGCAGTCTGATCTGAGTCTAGTCTGTTCGCAATATCAACGTGTTTACTCAGTGTTAAGTATCAAATAAACGCAAACATACGGAATAGGACCAGATAACTATAAATGGATTTATAAAGGGAGATAACTGAACTGTTTTCGATGCCAACATAATTTTCGGTCAATCAGACACCATGTGACGTCAGTTGCCGATTACGTCACAGAGGATGTGATAATCTGCTGCCACCAGATAATATTGTATGGAAGCCAACTACGGACTTCTGACGTCAATACTCTTCCAACTTCTTTACTTCTACCTACGCCTACGTCCTTACTTCTAACTTCCAACTTCATTATTTCTTGCTTCTGACTTCCTTATTTCTTGAAGTTAGAAGTAAGGAAGTTAGAAGTATTAAAATTAGAAGTAATAAAGTTAGAAGTAAGGAAGTTAGAAGCATTGAAGTTGGAACTATGAAGTTAGAAGTTAGAAGCATTGAAGTTAGAAGTAATGAAGTTAGAAGCAATGCAGTGAGATGAATTGACGTCATAGGTGCCTCCAGGGCTTCCATATAATTGTCTGTGGCAACGTCAGATGTTAGAATACGTAACCATTCTTTATAGAACCAATTGGAAACTCAAAGTATAGACAAGAGGTTCGTTTTGCAGCACACTTTTTAATGTGGTTAATAAAGTAAATATAGGAATCCAATTGCAAGTTACATAACTGTATATAGTGGTAAGTAGTTCAGAAATACAAGCTCCTACTTCCGCATGCCCCTAGCAGGGAGTGGACTCGACAGCATTCCCTGGCAAAACACACCCCCCCCCCACCCACTAAATTAATGTACGGCTGCAATCTGCTTGAAAGTTCATAATTCCGCCCTTGAATTTAGATCACATTAATGCCGAAACTGAAGTAAGTTATATAATTTATCCAAAGTAGTCAAAACAGAATGCTCTTAAAGTCGCAAACTAGCACTCTCCCTTGGATCGGGAAATCTCAGCTTTTACATTTGTTTGTGATTCGTGTACCTTTAACGGTGACCTTCAATAAGGTCTACCTTTCAGTTGCTAACGTGTATGTATAAGGTTGACCTTTAATTGAATTTAAAGGTTTTGGTGAATCAGGCGAGAATGTGTCTTGTCACATATTCCCTCCCATGACAATAGATGATAATGCACTACATGTGTGTCTACAACACTACAACAATATCCATATGAGCATGGCAATTTAGAGTTACAGTACAGAAGACATGTCTACATAGAGAATACCAGGCTTGTGTCTTTTGATATCAAGTTTATCAGGCAAGACTAGGAAACGCGTAGGAATTCCGAGGCTTGCCGAGCCTAATAAACTTGATATAACAAACATGATAGTCTGCTATTCTATTTAAAATGACCACATATGATGTAGATATCTATGGACAGAGAGCGGACTTGTTTGCGTTGCGTCATGACGTCATTCGGTGACGTCACGTGACGTCATCCGACCAATGGAACGTCAGTTTTCACTTCGTTGTCTGATACACCAATATCGTATCAGTCAGTACGTATTCGGTCAATGCAGGGCAGGTTACTTGATAAATAATGTGGACAGTGTTCTTTCACGTATACATGTAGTGTCACTGGTTCGAATCAGTCATAATGTTTGACCTTTATCACGTGATAACTGCTTTCATATTGGTAGATCAGATCCATGCTCATTTGAACAATGCTGTAGTAAAATACAAGAAATTTAGTGTACGATTGTCATTCTAACCCATTTCACACATAGACCTATAGCATTCTACCAACCCATAACTATATGTCAGTATATACGTACTTTGGTTTCCCATTGAAACACAATGCAACGCAAGAAGTCAATATATTTCCATAATGACGTCTCGTGAGGTCATTTTGGTCAGTGCCGGAACTACGCTTCACCTCGCAAAATAGTTCCCTCTAAATCACCACTACTTTGATTATCTTATTTACATTTATATATTTTTGAAACGCATATAAATTGCCAATAATGTACGTATATAATAAAAAAGGTTAATATTTAATTTGTCTGTGGATATATGCCACTCGTTCCGCGCAGTGATATGCGCAATATCGCGCGCTGCGGAACTCGTGCATAAATCCACATACAAATCAAATAACCTATTATTATTCTTGTCTCCCCACGGGAATACTATCTCACATGTGACGACACTGGAATCTTCTCATATGTGTTGTTTATTAAAGTCTCAGCAATGTACATTCATGACAACAATACATTTACAAGTGCATACAAATAGTACATTGCCATTTTGTGTAAGAATTATAAGTGACTAATATAGTTCAAATAGCTACATGCATATTACCTTACAATACAATTACGTTACACGGTTGGTTCTGTTACACTATTTTCTGTCACTGTATATATAACCTGGTTACAAATATAAAAAAAACACAAAACACGATTATGTCGTAGACGATCTAATTAGCTATGACTACTTAGAGTACGCTTAAAAAAACTAGTAACTTAATACAATAATACATTATTTAACAATAAAATAGTATATTGAAATAGAGTTAAACACGCTACTCATCGGTATAAAAAGGCACACATTTTTTTCAAAATACGACAGCAGGTTTTGGCAATTTCCTTCATAATATCACCGTTAGATAATAAAAAAACAAACTTTTCAATATTTCTCAAAAGCATGAATTCTGGACGAATAATACACGCTTTCTCGAACAACTCATGTCTAAAATCAGAGTACAGCTGGCATGTTAACAACGCATGAATTTCAGTTTCAACAGCATTAGCATCACCAAATAGACATAGTCTTGATTCTAGTACAATGCCTTTATACCGCCCGGTGACCAACCTTAGTGGCGCAACGCCACACTGAAACTTGACAAATGTTGTATTCTGGAAGCGTATGACACTTATAAATTGCTCTAAAAATGTCAACATTCTCTGCACAAATACTAACACATGCACAAACAAAGATTAATTTGCCTAACAGTGATTGCAATTCTTTTTTCGTTGCAACAGATTTTTGCAGCCATGTGGAAACAAGTTGTGTAATTTCTGCCAATCGCTCCAAAGTGATTTTCAAAGTCATAGTAACCGTATCCACTAGAATTCCCAAACATACCATTCTAGTGGATTGCTCGCAAGTTTTTTCCCTAGATTCCTCAATGCCACACTTCTCCAGAATACCCCTGAGACAATTGAATGCAAAGCTAGATTGAAACGGCGTTTCACAGCCCATTAATTCACCCAAATAATTGCATATGAGAATACCAATTTGCATCATGATACAAGTAATCGCATTGGTCACTCTCTGACAAATCTGAGCTGCACTCCTAAGCCCAATACTTAATACTGTATCGAACATTTGGTGTCCCTGAAACATAAATCCTACTTTATGGTACTCCCCAGGACATAGGCTGATCTGTCGAAATGCCCTACGAAGACCCAGCTTGCAAATGTGACAATTAGACCCCTTAGTCTTGATTAATGCCACTGTATCGTCAACCTTAGGATACACAAAGGATACACGTTCGACTAAGTATTCATCCTTCGGAATAGTGTCGTTTAAAGAATTATTTTTTTGGAAAACTTAAATCTAAAATAACGCGCCATTCAGAGGTCTCTTTCTTGGGTACAGTATTCAATGGAGATATAATAGGAACTTGTCTAAACGGATTTTCACAAAATGGACCTAAAATTGTTTTGCTACGAATTTCTTTCAAAAAATATTTATGTAATTCCACCGGAAATTGTCTAGCCCCTTTATGATTTCTATGTATTTTACAAGAATTAGCCACCAAATCCTTGGTGCATCCCAAAGTAAAACCAAATTCAAATAAGTCACAAACCATCTTATCTTTATAACTTTCTAACATGTGCCGCAAAAATAAAGAATTCAATTTTTCATTAACGCTGATGCGACAACCCTCGAAATTGCATTTACCAGAATTCACTACTGACTCGTGAGCCGTTAACAAAAATGTATTTCTATATCATTAGACTCTAATGTTCCACATATATTACAATTTTTATGAGCACAGACAGACTCCATCACCGGAGATTTTCCAGTTATATTGTTATGCACATGTTCACCAATATCAACATGCATGTTAACCAGAGAATTTTCAGAAACATTATTATGCGCCCTGCTTGCCTTCTTCATAAATTCTGGTAAAAACAATTTAGCTAGTTGTCTATTTTTCTTGGAAATTATCAATGTTTTGTAACCAGAATCAGCCGGAAGTCACGCAACAGAATGAGGACATTCCTTAGAACACTCAGGATGTTTAATCTTTTTGTTGTTTTTCAACCAACATTCCGCGCAAATGTGTTGACAAAGTCTCATTCTGCCGCGTATGGTTTCCAGGTGATCCTGCCTACTATTGCATTTATTCCTATTGTACATGGAGCAAAACCAAACTCTCTCACCAAATTCCATCTCCTTTGTAACCGGCAATTTTCTTGAAGATTGCGGTTTAAATTGTTTTCTATTCTGGATTGGATCCCTAAGGACGTGCTTGGACAACACCGCCTGTTCGATCACTTGAGAGTCATCGGACCATGTCCTTAGACCAAGCTCAATTTGACGGACACAGGAAGCATAAAATCCACGCAAGCCCTCAAATGAATACAATCCAGAATAGTAAACAATATTTTTTAGCAAAGCTAATCGTCCGATTCTCTCTTCATCAGAAATGTTTTCTCTACTTATGATCTCTAATTCACCTGCGGTTAGTAATTTCAAATCCAATAGATCAAATTTAACAGCTCTGTCTACGTGCTCATACTGTAGAAACGCTTGGGGCCAAAGCTGGAGGAAAATTACTCTATCAGACGCTTTAGCTTCAATCACAAGTAGCAATTTATGTTTTGTTTTGTTTTTAATTTTGTAGAACGGATAATATCGCTGTGCTGTTCATAATCTGAAGAGGAAACAGAGCTGTCTGAGCATTGTGAACTGGATTCATCCGATTCAATCAAGCCCGTCTGCTTCAAATAATGGCCGACCTGTTTTTTAAGTTTATTATTTTTCCTCAAATAATTTATTGTAAGATTATTCAACAATGAACTGGTAACATGGCCATCTTTGTGATCAGCGGATGAACCGCCACACCATGTTTTTTATTAGTAGACAAGCCGCTGGCACTGAACTGCTCGGAATTGTTGTAATGTTTACCTTCCTTTTCCAAGCGCCGAACGTCTTTTTTGGACTGCTCCAGTTTCTCACGCAATAATTGTTTCTCATTCCGCCTCCTGAGCTTGCGTTTCGACGCCTCTACCTCCTCCAATTCTCGATGCAACGAGTCTAATTCGGAATCATTATCTTCCTCCGAAGAAAATGGCGGTACCTCCGTTTTTCCCAGCTTTCGCCAGCTCGTGAAACTCCGCCCCCTACTGTTGTTCGGGAATCTCCGTCCTTGCACCGAGCACCATCCGAAGACGACCCGGCTCTTATCGGTGAACTCAATAGAGCTTCCGACTCGGTCGTTCCACTTTCTCCATATGATTTCTAATCAGTTATTTTTTTGTGCCTTAGCACGCTTCGGCCGAGCTCCCAACTCCATCTCTCCACCTTCCTTCCGAGAACCTCGTAACTGTCTCGAACTAGAAATTTCCACTGACACTCCGCATCTGTCGTTTATGACAGGAATGATCCAAAAATATATTTATATTTTTCTATATGGTTACTGCGAACAATTTGCAGCGTGCCACAGTAAAGACACGTTACGCCGACTCGAATACAACATAACACAATTTTAGAACTGTCTCAATCAATGGACAAACAAAGTGTAACCAAACACAAATGCGCAAGACGAACAAAAGTTTGTCACGCACTGCGCACCAATCAAAAGCGAGGAACTTGTTATGCAACCATGACTATAAAAATATCAAGCGCGCGAAAGCCGAGGACTAGCGCTACTGGTACCCAACTTTCGAACCGTAAACAAGCAACACATGAAAGTTAAAGGAACTATCTCTGAATGCAATCAATTAACCATTTTTAGCTTCACCCAAAAATAACCCAATTCCTACGCCAATACTAAGTTTGAGGTCGGTCAATTTACTCTGCCACATAATGACCGACCAAAACATGGGGTAACTCACATAAAATGTCCTAAATGGTATTCTGGTATTATAGTCAAAGACACAGCTGGCTTGCATATGAAACGTCCTGGTCCAAAACGTCCTGGTGACCTGGTCCGAAAGTTGCATGGTCCGAAGCGTACGGCGAAAAAAACACAAATATCTCACCGTTGATCACGTTTCATATGTGTTGGCAGTAATAGATCGTTCACAGAAACAGAAAGTGTGTATCCTGTGTAATCTTGCATCTCAAATGGTAGTATATCACGAATGATTAGACGAGTTATCACAATATTTATCAACATCAGGGAAGTTTGACAGGTAGCCGCCATTGAAATATTGTTGCTAAGAGATCGCACTGGAGTGACATTACAAGCGCAAAGTAGTAAATAAGGCAATTATAATTCTCACGACGAATTTATTGCTTTTATTATAGAAAAATAATGAATTCAGCAACATAAACGTATATACATTCAAGCAAAAATCGCTAATATCTTGTAATTGTGTTCTATTGTGCAAACTATTTTCTTACTACAAAATATGATTTGTGTGATACGTCCGGTATGACCAGCTCAACCAGCTTCCAATCCGGTACGATTTTCCAACGAAACTCGATAAAGTTTGCAAAACAGTAAAGGAGTGCATTAGAAATAGGTTAACCGCATTGTAATTTTGAAATTTGCGTATATCAGAAAATGATAGGTCGGAAAACATGTTTAATGGCTCCGCTAGCGCGTCGCCATTAAACAGATTTTCCGACCTATCATTTTCTGATATACGCCACAAATTTCAAAATTACAATACAGTTAACCCTATAGTAATGTTTATTTTACTGATAGTGACGCGCGGTGGTATCAGGTTATTTTCATATGTAAATGAGGTATGATCTTTTTTAATTATATTACTAATTAAATGCATCCACAGAAAAAAAATATTTTCGACAGATTATAAAGTATGATCATCGCACATCAAAAAATAAATACAGATAATAAATAGTAATGTCAGTTAACATTTTAAGGAAACACGGTTATCGTCACTGATATCAGTGTGGAAATTTTCGTCTGATATAAAATGCATAATAATGCCAATCAATACGGGGGGTAATGGTGAATGAATGTTTATTTTGCCAGAAAGTATCTCAGATCATGTCTCTGATATAAAGAACAGTGTGTGCCTACTGAGTGGGCATGTACCTTTAATAAAGTATGTACCTGCAGAAATGGGAATTATGGGATTTGTAACCAGTGTAGATCCAGATTAGCCTGTGCATTCGCCCAGGCTGATCAGGATCTGCACTGTTCGCCATTCCATTAATGAACAACCCGTCATGCTTCTAACAAGCAACATAGATCATTATCAGGCTACAGGAGTGTGTTATTTGATCTGAGTGGGCACGTACCTTTAATAAAGTATGTACCTGGAGCAAAGGGACTTATGGGATGTGTTGAAGGTTATCAAACAAAACAAACATAAATGAGTGGAAAACACGATGAAAACGATCATTTTGTACAACGATATGCATAGAAATGATTATCGACTGTTTTCTGTGTGCGTGTATTATCGGTAAAATACCCGGCCGTCAACTATTTAAACGCCTGTCGTTTCTTTCAACGCATCGTTTTCGTTATTTTTAATTAGAAAATTAAACACGTAATAACCAACAAAAACATCGTTTTCAAATTATAAAAATCGGAAACGATGTCAAAACGATGTGCAAATGATAGGCGATCGTTCGTCTGTGACACCAAGAAAGAATCCTGAAACTGGTTTCCGTCTGCATATTCAAGGTGCATGATCACGTGGTTACAACAACAACAACAATGGCTCAAAGTGTTTAAAGCGCGCCCACTCCAAAGTAAGTATTATTTGATAATTTTCTTTAATAGTCAATGTATTTTGATGAAATATGGCGCAGCAAACGCGTCTTCATGGGCTGCATTTTGGTGGTCTCGTGAGTTCGGTACATACTTATGTCGTTTTTGTCAGTAGACGCGGAAATCGATTCTTCGCAAAAACGACAAATGTTTGGGCCATAGTTCCGAAACCACCAAATGCAGCTTAACAAGACGCGTTTGATGCGTCCTATTTCATAAACATCCGTTAAATAATAAGGACAAAATAAAAGAATACGTACTTTGAATCTGAGTGCTTCTGGAAGTTTCAGTACTTGTTGTTGTTGTTCTAACCATGTGATCATACACCTTGAAAGCTGCAAGCTCGATCTTTTACTTTCGGCAAATTAACTATGCTTGAAAACTCCAAGTACGTGTGTTTGGTTCTGAAGTCTTACACTCTGAACTATACAAACATGAACTGCGTACCAAGTAAAGGCTATGGAAGCGTCCTGTAGCCTATTTCACCAACATTACAAAGCATACTTATCTAGCAAAGTATACTTTGAGGGAGAAATTTTTAATTTTAGGATAAATTAATTAATTTGTATTATACTGAATTTATTACATTATCACAGCCATTTAGGCTGTGATAATGTAATACATTCAGTATAATAATTCTGCATACTTTTAATCATCAAATATATGCAGTGGTTAGTTCTATATGAAATAATGCATATCGGGAAAAATAAACGATTAATCCCTCAAAGTATACTTTGCTAGAAAAGTATACTTTGCTAGAAAAGTATACTTTGCAATGTTAGTGAAATAGGCTACTGGTGCCAATGCTAAAGTATATTTATCTCCTAATTAGGACTTAATATCACCTAATTAGGAGTTAGTATCTCTTAATTAGGAAATAATATCTCCAAATTAGGAGTTAGTATCTCCTAATCAGGACTTACTATCTCCAAATTAGCAGATAAAATATGCGTTAGCGTCGACACAGATAGTAAGTCCTAATTAGGAGATAGTAGATCCTAATTAGGAGATACGAAGTCCTAATTAGGAGATACTAACTCCTAATTATGCCCCCGCCACCTAATGGTTAGGGGGCATATAGTGTTACCGTCGTCCGTACGTCCGTCCCGAAACCTTAAAGGTACATGCCCACGCAGCAGGTTACACTGTACTACTACTTTTTCATTTTATGTCATGACTTATATGAGCCATTTGTCTACCCACTAACGAGTTATTTTCAATTACGGCGCGTGTTAATTGGTGTTAAATCGCATTTTATATGCCGCGACCAGAAAGGGTATTTTCCGACCTCGTGTTATTTTTACCAATACGCGTCACTTGACACGGTCAATCATATCACATCTTTGACATGCGCAGTGAAGTATCGGAAGTTGGGAAGAAAAATCTCTGTTCGAGTCCAAATCTCCACGTAACTCTTTCCATTTGGTGATCTGGTCGCCAATATTAACCACTCTCTCTCTGTACTGGCTGTCACTCAGACATTTCGCTTTTTTTTTTGGCCGACGCCGTTTCATACAATTTCCGTCCTGGACATTTCGACATGTTGATATTCTTGTTTACATATTGGGAAGCCTACTGGCGCGTGTAGTATACTGCGCATGCGCACCGCAAGCCGTGATGTAAAAGTCGTCGTCCCCGCACATTATCAAAATACACTGTTACCGCCGCGCGTCGCTAACAGTAAATTGATAATTAATAAATGATTATATTTGTATAGCGGGCACTCGTAATTTTTAGAACTGGTGGAATAGTGACATAATTATACACTTATTTAATTCCTATAAAGAACATTTTGTGCCTACTGCGTGGGCATGTACCTTTAACGTTCGGGTAAATGGTAATTCACATTTCACACAAGCATTGCTCCAATGGCCCTCTACCGCCGTGTGACAAATCCACATTTGTCCCGCCCCAGCTAAGCCCAGGGTCGAGGTCACATACTTGGTGCGTTCGAAACCTTAACGCTCGGGTAAATGGCTTACAATTTATGTTTCCTTGCGCGGATCTGCTTTATGTTTCACACACGCATTGCTCCAATGGTCCTCTACCGCCCTGTGACAAGTCCACATTCGTCCCGTCCCCGCTAAACACAGGCTCAAGGTCACAGACTTTGTGCGTTCGAAACCGTAACGCTCGGGTAAATGGCTTATAATTTATGTTTCCTTGCTCGGATCTGCTTCACGTTTCACACACACATTGCTCCAATGGTTCTCTACCGCCCTGTGACAAACCCACATACGTCAAGCCCCAGCCGAGCCCAGGGTCAAGGTCACAGACTTGGTGCCTTCGAAACCTGACCGCTCGGGTAAATGGCTTATAATTTATGTTTCCTTGCTCGGATCTGCTTCACATTTCACACACGCATTGCCCCAATGGTCCTCTACCGCCCTGTGATAAATCCACATTCGTACCACCCCCGCTAAGCCCAGGGTCAAGGTCACAGACTTGGTGCGTTCGAAACCTTACCGCTCGGGTAAATGGCTTATAATTTATGTTTCCTTGCTCGGATCTGCTTCACATTTCACACACGCATTGCCCCAATGGTCCTCTACCGCCCTGTGATAAATCCACATTCGTCCCGCCCCCGCTAAGCCCAGGGTCAAGGTCACAGACTTGGTGCGTTCTGAACCTTAACGCTCGGTTAGATGGCTTGTAATTTCTGTTTTCTCGTTTAAAAATGTGCCCCGTTTTCTTTGGCTGCCAGCGGGGGCATTCGTGTACTGACAGGCCACATTTCTAGTTAGGAGATACAATCTCCTAATTAGGAGTTAGGAGATAAAACATATTTGAGCATTGGCACCAGGACGCTTCCATAAAAGGTGATAAGTAAATGTGAACACACACGCACATAATACAGACGAATAACAATAATAAAACATAATACATGTACTATTATGGCATGGTCCAATACAATACACTGTGGCATGATATCTAATTAATAACTATATAATCTTAGGGGTTGGCTGCTTAGACTTAAAATGGTTTCACACTAGTGCGACTGTGAGTCGGACTGTGACTTACTGTCTGTTTCACGAAATCTGCCCAAATGTAAAGGTACATACCCACGCAGTAGGCACAACATGTTCTTTTTAGGAATTAAATAAGTGTATAATTATGTCACTATTCCACCAGTTCTAAATATTACGAGTGCCCGTTATACAAATATAATCAGTTACTAATTATCAATTTACTGTTAGCGATGCGGCGGTAACAGTCTATTTTGATAATGTGCGGGGACGACGACTTTCACATCACGGCTTGCGGTGCGCATGCGCAGTATACTACGCGCGCCAGTAGGCTTCCCAATATGTAAACAAGAAAATCAACATGTCGAAACGTCCAGGACGGAAATTGTATGAAACGGCGTCGGCCAAAAAAAGGCGAAGTGTCTGAGGGACAGGCAGTACATAGAGAGAGTGGTTAATATTGGCGACCAGATCACCAAATGGAAAGAGTTACGTGGAGATTTAGATTTGGACTCGAACCGAGATTTTTCTTCTCAACTTCCGATACTTCACTGCGCATGTCAAAGATGTGATATGATTGACCGTGTCACGTGACGCGTATTGGTAAAAATAGCACGAGGTCGGAAAATACCCTTTCTGGTCGCGGCATATAAAATGCGATTTAGCACTAATTAACACGCGCCGTAATTAAAAATAACTCGTTAGTGGGTAGACAAATGGCTCATATAAGGCACGACAGAAAATGAAAAGTAGTAGTACAGTGTAACCTGCTGCGTGGGCATGTACCTTTAAGGCTATACAAACAATGCAAAAACAATATTTATTTCGATAATATTAAATTTTATCAAAATTTAAGAAGGGGCCTTCTTTTTATTTTGTGAAATTTGGTCCAAAATTGATTTTATTACGAAAAACAAATTTCCCCATGTTAAATCCCCATATATATCTTCACTCTGTGAATATGTCTATGGGGATTTAACATGGGGACATATTTTAATTTCAGAAATTGTGGACCGATTGTCAATATATAACATTTGTTTTCTTAATTAGATAATTTCCAAGCTATCAAGCCAGATTTCCGAGTCACATTCCAATTTTGTTCGTTTCTTTTTGCACCTCCCCTAGCTCCTGCACCTCCTTTTCCCCCCATATTAGATTCCCATAGACAAATCAATTTTTCGTAATAAAATCAATATTTAACTAAATTTCACGAAATAAAAAGAAGGCTCATTCTTAAATTTTGCAAAAATTTAATATTATCAAAAAGAAAATTGCTTTGAATTCTTTATATGGCCTTAACATTTGGGTAGGTTTCATGAAACAGACAGACAGACATCTCTAGCCATCAGCTACAAGCAACGTGCTAGTAATATTCAATATTCGGGGAAAATGTCTTATACATGTAGCAACCAACAACACAGGTTCATTTTATTCCAAAAAGGTTGCGCTGTGCTCAAGTATTTCCGATCAGTAACGGTGATAAACAAGGGAGATAATTCCTTCAATAAATGCATCTTCTCTATGCGCACATCCGTAAGAAAATTGTATTAAATAAAATTAGACCTTGCTGCGTAACTTAATAATACCATACTTTATGCATACAATACCACATTTTGAAAACAAAACCACTTCGTTTTGAGACACTAATGTAAATAATATGAACACAATTAAATTTAATACTAACGATCGATTGAAAAACAATAAGAGTGTTTGCATCCCACGTTCTTTTCATTTGTTAATTTATTTGCGTTGATTTATTAAACTCGGTGACTGATTTCATAAGAAACTCGGCATAGCCTCGTTTCTTATGAAATAAGTAAACTCGTTTACTAAATATCATATTAAATCATCACTCATGTAAGGTCCTCTGTCTCAGGATATGGGATCACGTCGTCTATTGGTTTGTCTGGAGTAATGGCGGCACCCATGAGGTCTCAGGTTTTTCTTATTGTTCATCAATACGACTGCGGTTTCTTCCTTTTACTTTTAGTGATGACCATGTTCCAGCCGTAAAACACTACGAGCTCACCAATACCAACTTTAGCAGTATTACTTATGTAGTTAGTCTGAACATTCTGGAGAGAAATTTGAATCAAAAGTGTTTAAACTTGGTCCGATTCAACTTTCTCTGGAGAACGTTTTATTATAAGAATGAATGGCATTTTTGTGGAATTTATCGGGGTATAAACTTGGAAAAGTCGCGGGAATACTGGACGAAGGCCGGAAGGCCTCGTCCAGTATTCCCGCGACTTTTCCAAGTTTATATCCCCGATAAATTCCACAAAAAGGCCATTCATTCCTTATAATTCCAGCATTTTAAATAAATTCATCAAGAAAATGTGTCCATTTTTCGTTTTCTTAAGAATTATTTTAACTGCGCCTGACGGTTACGGAAAGTAGTTCGGCATTGGAGTTTACTGGGATATGAATTTTGGACAGAGACTTGCTACGGACCAATCAAATGTTAGGGAATTGTGTAAATATTTTTGTGCTGGAATTATATTTGAATATGTGTTTGCATGTATACGGAGCCCTACATGGGACATGTCTTTTTTCATTATTTCGTTCACACGAAATAACAACGCATTCCCTGCATTTAACAATTCGTTCCCTCGAATTAACAATTCGTTCCCACGAAATGATAATTCGTTCCCTCCATTTAACAATTCGTTGGAACGAATTGTTAATTCGAGGGAACTAATTGCTAAATGGAGGGAACGAGCTGTTATTTCGTGGGAACGAATTGTTAATTCGAGGGAACGAATTGTTAAATGGAGGGAATGCGTTGTTATTTCGTGTGAACGAATTAATAAAAAAAAACATGTCAATTGTTAAATTATGGGAGCGAATTGTTAATTCGTGGGAACGAATTGCTAATTCGTGGGAACGAATTGTTAAATTGAGGGAACGAATTGTTATTTCGTGGCAACGAATTAATAAAAAAAAAAATTCTACGTCCCCTGCGGGGCTTCGTATTTGTGCCTTGATGGGACGTTAATAAACAATAAACGGCTAATGAATAACGAAAATTCCATAATATATAATTCCAGCACAAACATATTTACACAATTCCCTAACATTTGATTGGCCTGTAGCAAGTCTCTGTCCAAAAGTTATATCCCAGTAAACTCCCACGCCGAACTTCTTTCCCTAACCGTGAGGCGCAGTTAAAATAATTCTTAAGAAAACGGAAAATAAACACATTTTCTTGATGAATTATTTCAAATGCTGGAATTATAAGGAATGAATGGCCTTTTTGTGGAATTTATCGGGGACATAAACTTGGAAAAGTCGCGGGAATACTGGACGAGGCCTTCCGGCCTTCGTCCAGTATTCCCGCGACTTTTCCAAGTTTATACCCCGATATATTCCACAAGAAGGCCATTCATTCCTATAGTAAATTCAAATTAACTCAAGTGATTATCACAGTTTCAGATAGCATGTACCTGTATTTGAAAATAACGCATACTCGTGGAAATGTTATCAAATAAAATGATGGTATTGATGGACAAAAGATCATGTACGGTACACGAAGTGAAACACAGCAAAATGAATATCCGAGATGATCTGAAACACGGCGCTTTTAACACGTAATGAACAAGGTTGTGCTGATTATAGATAGAAACATACACCCACCTTGTTTCCGTTTTGTAGTTATAAATCTGATCTCCGCAGTGCCATGCACGTTTATACAATGTAACATAACCCGTGCTAATTAAATAACACGGGAATAACATATTGTAACAAGACAAACCATATCATTTTATACCTGAGAAAATGAGCGACTTTTCATAATTTTACTTTACAGAAACTGTGATATTTGCTGTAAATGACGTCGGAAGATGACGATATTTTCTCTGAACATGTCGTCCACTTTCGACGTCATTTCCCGAAAACGTATTTTTTTTGTAAATATTTTACATCAGGCATGGCACACTTTCTCTGGTCCGACATCACATGGCTCGTCATTTATTAAGCAAAATGTATTGAGTGGTTAAAAAAAACAACCTAACTTTCAAATTCCCAAATTGTTTCATTTTATAAAATGTTATCAAATATTGATTTCATTGCGAATGGGAATTTAACATGGGGCAAAAAGAGTGTACTAGATACAATACACACAACATGAATGTGCAAATAAAAGTGAAGAGTGACGAGCAGGGTTGAAAACTAAAACAATTGAAATTAACTCCGAAACCTGGCTCGATAGCTTGGAAATGATGTGACTAAGACAATAAAAGTTCAAATTAAAAAATTAATTTAAGAAATATATTTGTATACCACATGTTAAAATGTTACGTAAAATCGTTGTTTCGCAATAGAATCAATATTTGATGGAATTCCATGAAATAATTACTTTGGGGGCAGGGTGACTTATTGATGAAAAAGTACACAATGTACCTACATTTAAATATGTTTTAGATTTAATGTATTTAATATCCAAAAGTTCGTCGGCAGAAAACCGTGGAACAGACAATAGGTAAGAATGCTGTTCCGAGAAATAGGAGACCTTCACTATTGTTTTTATAATACATGTACTATGTAGTTAAGTAAAATTATGTTCAGCATAATATACAGGATAACATTTTAAATTCACTTCAACTATGAAAAAAACATCAGAAGTTAGTTTATGGTCCTCAACGTATCTAGCAAATATGTAATCATAATACAAAAACACATAAGCCCCATTTCTCCAGTCACAGACACATAAACGTTCCATTATAAGACGGCGTATACACAAGGTGCATGATCACGTAGTTACAACAACAACAACAATGGCTACTGAAAGTGGTGAAAGCGCGCCCACTCCAAAGTAGGTATTATTTGATATTTTTCTTAATATGCAACGGATTTTGATGAAATATGGCGCAGCAAACGCGTCTTCATGAGCTGCATTTGGTATTCCCGGGAGTTCGGCACATACGTATGTCGTTTTTGCGAAGAATCGATTTCCGTGTCAGTAGACATGGAAATTGATTCTTCGCAAAAACGACAGAAGGTGGGCCAAAGTACCCAGACCAACAAATGCAGCTTAACAAGACGCGTTTGATGCGCCATATTTCATCAAAATCCGTCATATAATAAAGACAAAATAAAATAATACATACTTTGAATCGAAGGGATTCTGGAAGTTTCAGTAAATGCTGTTGTTGTTGTAACCACGTGATCATATACGTTGACATAGAACATTTAACATTCGTCGGTGATTATTCGGTCAGTGAGCAGCGGCTATCCTCGTGGAGTCGTAATAGAGAATATTAGGTTAGTTATGTGAACGAGAAAATTTATCTGACTAGGCTGAGAAAACGAAAATGACGAGGCTTGCCCGAGTCATTTTCCGTTTTCGTGCCGAGTCAGATACATTTTCTCGTTCACGTAACTAACCTAATATTCTATTTATCCCGTCAACATCAACACAATTTAAAAAAACACACCATTTGGACCCTAAATGATAAATCAGCGCCCCATTGAAATCCTCATTTGACAATTTGACGACAACCGCTTTACACCTTCATATTTACCCGGATATTCTTATCAGGGCAATGCCTGATACAGCAATATGTTATCAGTCAGTATGTATTTGGTCAATACAAAGCTCGTTACCTGATGAATCATTATACCACACGCCATGTACTGAGCTATTGCTGTATACTGGGGTCATGTTGTGAGATGTGCTTTCGTTTGTTCGTCAATTCCCGTCATTATATGACCTTGTACTAATGCAGACTATTGATATTAATGGGGGCCATTTTAAAAATACTATTAATATGAATACTATGGCCATACTGATCTTTATCAGGTAACCTGCCCTGTATTGACCGAATACGTACTGACGGATAACATATTGTTGTATCAGGCATTGACCTGATACAAACATCCGGGTCACAACGAAGCGAAAACTGACGTTTCATTGGTCGGATGACGTCACGTGGCGTTACCGAATGACGTCAGTGTAATGACACAACGTAAACAAGTCCGCGTTCTGTCCATAGGTAACGACGTCATATGTGGTCAATTTCGAGTATCAGGCTCGGCTCGGAAACGATAGGAATTCCTCGGCAAGCCTCGGAATTCCTACGCGTTTCCTCGCCTTGTCTGATAAAATTGATATCAAAATACACTAACCTGGTATTCTCTATGTATGATCGCTAGCCATTACAGTATACATATATATGATGATGCATATTGAATACTCTCAAAACGATGGGTGTCCATCTTAAAAAGTTGACGAGGGTATATACGTGGATTTATCCCGTCAACACAGTACGTATGTGCCGATGTGTCGTGAAACACGGTGGCGTGAAACATTTTTGATATCCTGTCATACTAGTCGATTCTCCGATTTTTAGGATGCAGCTGGGGTTATTTTTTTGCATTTTAAAGCTATTTGTAGGTATTGACGGGGTAAATAGAATAGTAGGTTAGTGCCGTGAATGGGGAAAATATCTGGCGCGGCACGGAAACGGGATGGGCGAGGCAGAGCCTCGCCAATCCCGTTTCCTAAGCCTTGCCGGATATACTTTCCTATTCACGGCACTAACCTACTATTCTGTATATACCGGAATGCTCCAGAACTAATTGATTTGCAGGAATAAATACAGTTAGGTCATACATGAAAACTCGTGTCAAACGTCATGTGTAGGGCGTATAGTCAGACATGTGTGAAGATGACATCTTCTAAAAGGTTATTATTCGTCATTCGTTATTCAACGCTATATCGTGTTCTTTCTTGCCGCATACTGAACATCATATCAAACAGAAAGGATAATGGGTGAAATATGACGTCGACATCTTGAAACAAGTTTCCAAATTGGCGATTTCTGCGACTAATCAAAACGAGACATGTTACTCTTTATCTTAAAAACTGCTTTTTTCAAAATTGCGGACGCCAGCCTTCTTGGATTTAAACTACAACTGTTTTGATATTTATTCTTATACAGTAGCACCCCTCTAAGGCAGTCTGTGTATCCTTAATTTTATGGGTTTCGTTGGTGTATATTTATGATGATAATGCATGTTCAAGTTCACAAAGCACAGCCGCATACATTGCCATAGTCATATGATGTACAGTGGAACATCTCTAAACCGGACACCCTGGGGACCTCCCAGGGTGTCCGGTTTAGAGTGGTCCCACTATATGACTCTCATAAATTTACATATATCAGAAGAAATATGAATCATACATTTAATAGAGAGTTAACTAAACTTGTATATTATCCACCACATTTTCTAATATGGTCGCTGCCGGCCATATTGAATTTGATATACAATTTCTATATGTAGCTACATGTATTCATTATTCCATGAGTGTTAGAAACTTGCGTACAATATAACAAAGTCAAAGAAAAAAAAAAACTTTCATTGAAATAAAATGGTTGAGTTTATATATCGTCGGCCATGTTTTCCAATATAGTCGCTGGCGATCATCTTGAATATGAAATACAACTTCCATTTTGTGTTAGTCATTCTGCCATGACCATAAGAAACTTGCATACAACGGAAACAATTAATTATGACTTTAATTGAAATTTAGCTAAACTTATATACTTTCGGCCACATTTTCCAATATGGCCGCCGTATTGGATTTGCGATACGACTTCTGTATTTGATAATAATTCCGCCATGACTCTTAGAAACATGCAATACAACAGAAGAAAGTTGAATCTTAAACTTTAACTGAAATTGATCTAAACGTATATATTTTCGACCATATTTTCCTAGATGACCGTCGGCGGCCATCTTGAATATGAGTTACAACGTGTGTCATTGGGTAAAACAGTTTCCATGTTCATAAGGTACTTCCATGCATAAGGGGAACTTTGCATCATGACCTGAAGACAAAAGTCACTTAACATGTATATTAATGGGCAATCCGTGTCGAGCGTCGGAGGCATGAACTATACATATAATAATATGTACTTGCCTGTTGTTTTTTTTTTTTTTTTTTTTAAACAATATTTTATTCATCCAATACAAGTGATAAATGAT
This sequence comes from Conchocele bisecta, assembly GCA_029237695.1. Classification (NCBI taxonomy): domain Eukaryota; kingdom Metazoa; phylum Mollusca; class Bivalvia; order Lucinida; family Thyasiridae; genus Conchocele; species Conchocele bisecta. The sequence goes on from CM055279.1 coordinate 4,172,914, forward strand.
ACATGATAACTAATTGGGTCAATTTAAGATGCTTACTTTTGAAAGCTGGCATATTGCAATACGTTGGCGTCGATTGACCGTGTTTTGTTAGTAGAGCATTTGAATAATATAATGTCTGTTCATGTACTGAAAATGGCCATCGCGGACCTCATTTATATAAACAAAATCCTACTGGCCCAAAAAAGGGGGTTCGAACCTCCCATAACGACGCCCTTGATGTACACTATTTTTACCGATCGGCTGGTATTTGCTATGCATCTGACAAATGTGGTTGTGACAGAAGAAATTGGGATTATGTGTTTGCGACTAAAATGTTCGCAACTACAAAATTATGATATTCTGTAAATTTCAAATTAACTGTTTTCTTGTAAACAATTATTGGATGTACATGTATTGAGCATAGGCTGCAGCCTATGCTCAATAAATGTAAATCCATGAATTGAAATTTCCAGACTATCCTAAATTTGCACTTACGGACATCTTAGTCGTACGCAGTTTATTGAAACGGGCCCCTGTACTGTACGCTATTCCATGAATTAAACACCCGTCATGCTTCTAACAATATATATCGTTATCAGGCAATACAGAAATGTGTTATTTGATTAGGAGCTATACACTGACCACAAATACCATAAGCGCCATTTTCTCAGAAACAGCCACATACACGATGCATTGTAGGCTTGCAACGCTCCGCATTCATTGGTTCAAATGAATCATTTCCGGTCGGAATAGGTCCGTTAATTCAAATGATGCCAGTCTAATTATAGATTAATGTCCTACTGATTGGTCCATTGGTAAATATATTCGAATAACCACGTTGAAAACGCACGCATTGGTTTGTTCGTCAGCATACCACATGCCTTACTAATCACATAGGTACCAGTAATCAGATCTACTTTGACTACACATAACATTTCACGTGGCTGTAGCATAATTATTTAAATGGCAGTGTAAAGACTGATTTGATTGCACAGCTCTAATGTATATACATGTACGCGGCTGGGCGCGAAGCAAAGTTGTCACTATTCGCGTTGTTAGTTTTACGTGGGTGGGTGCGTGACCGAAGATACTTTATCCAATTTCGAACAGAATAAATTCTCCGAAGGACATGCATTTGGACTAATATGAACCATGTTTGAAATGCGTCATTATTAGACAGTTATTAACTCTTTGCATGCTAGCGGCGAACATATCCGCCAAATAAATTAGGACTATATGTTTCATTTCTCTCTATAAATATGTCTTGGAATTTCATTAGAATTGAGTCCTCAGGACTCAATTCTAATGAAATTCCAAGACATATTCATGATATTTACAAGAAGAAATAAAAGAAAATATGATGAATTGTTGTCCATTAGTTTTGAACTATTTATAGCCCACCAATTTCCCAGCATGCAAAGAGTTAATGAAATGATGCCCGCATACATACATGAGGCGTCATGAATAAAGATAATACAGTAGCGTTTGTGACTATGTTCACATTGGAAACTAAAATTGAACGTGGTTTAGCCCTTAGAATGTGGGAAGCAAAAAATTTCGTCTGCTGTTGTGTCATGAATTTATCATTTCTGTCAATAAAACAAGGTTTGGCAGCATTTTAATGGAAATGATTCTAAAGTGCTGTCAACACATGTTTTTGATGAGAAAAATGGAAAATAGAAAATAAGCAGCAGACGACAAATTTAATTCATCCTTTCAACACCACAGACCTGTGTAGTGGTATTGGAAAACAGTGTTGATCCAGACGAGCCGGCTCGTGACGAACCGTCCCATCAGGATCTGCACTTTTTGCAAGTCATTTTCATATTTTTGAGAGCAAAAACACCACCTGTTCATAAATGGACTAGTCTGAAAATAATTGTGTGACGATTGGATTGGTTGCAAAAAATTAACATATCAAAATCCATTCCAGTTACTTAGGGTGTAAAGGTACATGCCCACTCAGTATGTTCTTTATATCAGACATCATCTGAGACATTTTCCGGCAAAATAAACATTCATTCACCATTCACCCATATATTGATTGGCAGTTTTATACATTTTATATCAGACGTAAATTTCCACACTGATGTCAGGGGCGATAACCGTGTATCCTGGAAATGTTAACGGACATTACTATTTATTCTCTGTATTCATTTTTTGATGCGCAATGATCAAACTTTATAATCTGTCGAAACTATTATGTTTTCAGGTGACGCATTTAATTAGTATAAATAATAGTAACAATATCATGCCTCATCTGCATATGTAGCGTGATACCACCGCGAGTCACTATTAGCCCAGTCGTCTTAATACAACTTACACAAGTATAGTGGAACGTCTCTAAACCGGACACCAAGTGAACACATGTTATTTTTATTTTTTATGATGAGTTTCTTGGTTATTTATCTCAGGTGATAATATCTGTTCGTGATCGCATAGTACACAGCTATGGCCCAGAATGATCAAATACGGATTTACAGTGAACCTCTCTAAGCCGGATACCCTGGGGACCAGGGTGTCCGGTTTAGAGAGGTTCCACTGTATTCGTATGCTCCATGCTGACACACATTGAGATAAGGCCTGTTTTTCCCAGCCAGATACATAGAGGATATTCCATTGTACATGTTTGAATAGCGTGAAATAATACACGAGTGTACGTCGGCGTCGGCGTAAACAACGAGTAAGCAAAGCGAATGTGTTGTTTACACTGAAACCGACGTATACGAGTGTATTATTTCAAGCTGTTCAAACATGTACGATGGAATATCCTATTTATTACACTTCCAGATGGGATAAATATGCACATTTGTTTCGAGATTACAATTAATGAAGTGTTCTGTGAGCATGAATAGTTACACAATGACGTGTTTCCGTCATTGTATAACGTTGTGTGACGTCAAATATGACGTCATGTAAACTGAACTCCAAATTACGCAGCTGTTTTATATGAACTAGATATATTTGAGTGCATGTCTGGAATGTGTTCACTCACATTAACAATTTAGCTTAGTCGAGATCCTCTTCAAGATTTCAAATAACTTTATTTTGACTGTCATAAAAATTAAACATTTTGCATGGTAGCGCGTGGTTTCCAAGAAAGCAGGCGAGTAATTAAGGGTGTTCTCATCACTGTGTAGTATTTAAAATGAGTTGATTACGGGTTTTCTCTCACACCAAAAACCGTGGAAATAGTTCGCAAGAGTGTAATAAGGATAATTCTCCATGGGTAATTAATTATGCACAGTACGTGCCCGTATCTGGCTGGAATCTTTGCTTATTACTTAGATATCAAATTCCGATTATTTCTGGCCGTTATTTGATACGTGGAGAATAGTAGTGTGGTGTCTTTTGATATCAAGTTTATCAGGCAAGGCTAGGAAACGCATTTATCCCGTCAACACAGTGCGTATGTGCCGTGAAACACGGTGCCGTGAAACATTTTTGATATCCAGTCAATACTATTTTTGCATTTTACAGCCATTTGTAGGTGTTGACTGGATAAATAGAATAGTAGGTTAGTGCCGTGAATGGGGCAAAATATCTGGCGCGGCACGGAAACGTGATGTGCTCGGCAGAACCTCGCCCATCCCGTTTCCTGAGCCTTGCCAGATATTTTTTCCCATTCACGGCACTAACTTACTATTCTCTATAAGAATTCCTACCGTTTCCGAGCGGAGCCTGATAAAATTGATATGAAAAAGTATTACTGTATGTATTCTATTTACCAGGTAATGTTTTACGCCACATAATAACTATTGTGATGCGGTTTTCGTTGAAAATAATTCGTGTCAATGCCTGATACATTTATGATTATGTTAACAGTCATCCAGTAGTCCCGTCATTTTGGACCACATTGCCAAATGACGGAACCAAAGTGCCAAATGTCGGGACCACAGTGCCAAATGACAGGACCACATTGCGAAATTACGGGACAACAATGCGAAATGACAGGACCACATTGCGAAATGACGGGACCACAGTGCGAAATGACGGGACCACAATGCAAAATGACGGGACCACAATGCAAAATTACGGGACAACAATGCGAAATGACAGGACCACATTACGAAATGACGGGACCGCAATGCGAAATGACGGGACCACAGTGCGAAATGACGGGACCACTGTGCGAAATGACGGGACCACAGTGCGAAATGACGGGACCACAATGCGAAATGACGGGACCACAATGCGAAATGACGGGACCACAATGCGAAATTACGGGACAACAATGCGAAATGACAGGACCACATTACGAAATGACGGGACCACAATGCGAAATGACGGGACCACAATGCGAAATTACGGGACCACAATGCGAAATGACAGGACCACATTACGAAATGACGGGACCACAATGCGAAATGACGGGACTACAATGCAAAATGACGGGACCACAATGCGAAATGACAGGACCACAGTGCCAAATGACGGGACCACAGTGCCAAATGACGGGACCACGTTGCCAAATAACGGGACCACAGTGCCAAATGACGGGACCACATTACCAAATGATGGGACCACGGAGCCAAATGACGGGACCGCATTGCCAATTGACGGGACCTCATTACCAAATGATGGGACCACATTACCAATTGACGGGATCACATTACGAAATGACGGGACCAAATTGCCAAATGACGATTGCCAAATGACTGAACCAAATTTCCAAATGACGGGACCATATTGCCAAATGACGGGACCACATTACCAAATGACGGGACCACATTACCAAATGACTGGACCGCATTGCCAAATGACGGGACTACATTGCCGAATGACGATTTTCAAATGACGGGACCACACTGCCAAATGACGGGACCACATTGCCAAATGATGTGATTACATTGCCAAACGACGATTGCCAAATGACGGGAGCACATTGCCAAATGACGGGACCACATTACCAAATGACGGGACCACATTACCAAATGACTGGACCGCATTGTCAAATGACGGGACTACATTGCCGAATGACGATTGCCAAATGACGGGACCACATTGCCAAATGACGGGACCACATTGCCAAATGATGGGACTACATTGCCAAACGACGATTGCCAAATGACGGGACCACATTACCAAATGACGGGACCACATTACCAAATGACTGGACCGCATTGCCAAATGACGGGACAACATTGCCGAATGACGATTGCCAAATGACGGGACCACATTACCAAATGACGGGACCACATTACCAAATGACTGGACCGCATTGCCAAATGACGGGACAACATTGCCGAATGACGATTGCCAAATGACGGGACCACATTGCAAAATGATAGGACTACATTGCCAAACGACGATTGCCAAATGACGGGACCACATTGCCAAATGACGGGACCACATTCGGGACCACATTACAAATGACTGGACCACATTGCCAAATGACGGGACCACATTACAAATGACGGGACCACATTACAAATGACTGGACCACATTGCCAAATGACGGGACCACATTACAAATGACGGGACCACAAAACCAAGTGACGGGACCTCATTACAAATGACGGGACCACATTACAAATGACGGGACTACATTGCCAAATGACGGGACCACATTACAAATGACGGGACCTCATTACAAATGACGGCACCACATTACCAATGACGGCACCACATTGCCAAATGACGGGACCACACTACAAATGACGGGACCTTATTACAAATGACGGGAGCTCATTACCAAATGACGGGACCACATTGCCAAGCAACGGGACCACATTACCAAATGACGGGAGCTCATTACCAAATGACGGGACCACATTGCCAAACAACGGGACCACCTTATCAAATGACGGGACCATATTACCAATTGACGGGACCACATTGCCAAATGGCGGGATCACATTACCAAATGACGGGATCACATTACCAAATTACGGGACCACATTACCAAATGACGTGACCACAGTGTCATTGGACCACATTACCAAATGACTGGACCACATTGCCAAATGACGGGACCACATTGCCAAATGACGATTGCCAAATGATGGGACCACTCTGCCAAATGACGGTTGCCAAATGACTGGACCACATTGCCAAATGACGGGACCACATGGCCAAATGACGGTACCACATTGCCAAATAACGGGACCACATTGTCAAATGACGGGACCACTCCTAAATGACGGTTGCCAACTGACGGGACTACATTGCCAAATGACGGTTGCCAAATGACGGGACCACATTGCCAAATGACGGGACCACTCTCCCAAATGACGACTGTTAAATGACGGTTGCCAAATGACGGTTGCCACATGCTTTTAGATTGTATCAGGTAACCTGCCCTGTATTGACCGAATACGTGCTGACTGATAACATAATGTTGTATCAGGCATTGACCTGATACAAACATCCGGGTTACAACGAAGTGAAAACTGACGTTCCGTTGGTCGGATGACGTCACGTGACGTTACCGAATGACGTTAGTGTAACGTCCGCGTTCTGTCTATAGATAACGACGTCATCTGTAGCCATTTGCGAGCATAAAACGTTAGCGTTTCCTGATATATTTGATATAAAAAAATAAAAAAAACACTAGCCTGATGTTATGTATGACCCGCGGTTGGCTCATTTTGCGCTGCGTTTTCTCGGAAAACCAGATTTTGTTGTTTCCAAGTTTTGTCTTCACTGCGCATTCGCAGCGTTTTCATAAGAAAACGTTTAGTCTAGTACACTGTGACGGCGCAGAGTTTCAGAAAGCAAAACAATAGTTAGTTGTGTGTATTTGTTTCAATGAGCATGAGCATGTGTTTTCGAGAAAAGACTACGTCATGAAAAAACGGAATTTTCATTGGATACCAAAGCGAGAAAACGGAAATCGGTTTGAACTCGGTAAAAAACGGGACGACGTTTGCAAACGAACATACAAGGATTTGATTGGCTAATAGGAATAAAGGGAAAGCGCGTTCACTTCTGATTTGGGAACACAATCGCAACCGCAACTGTAACTTGACAATCAACCCTTAAAAGGCGGGAACCGAAAATTGTAGTCTGCTGTTGTGTCATATTTACTCTTTTTTCTGAAGAAAAACATTGTTTGACAGCACTTTAGAATAATTTTCAATGGAAATGATTATAAATGAAAATTAAAAAATAAACAGCAGACGACAACATTTAATTCAGCATTAAGGGTTAAACGTGTAACTCGTCTGCTGACAATTAACACTATCTACTTCGCTATCGGACACATTTCCAGAGATATCGATTTATCCTTGAAACTATTAGATAGATTAGATAGATACTGCTAATAATGCTATCTCTCTCTCTCTCTCTCTCTCTCTCTCTCTCTCTCTCTCTCTCTCTCTTTCTCTCTGAAGTGGGTTAATGAATATATCTGGGAGTGACTCGAGAAATGGGACTTATATGGTGTTTATGACCAGTCTAGCCCCTGATCGTCTAGCACAATCATGTGGCATGATAAGGACATATGTTGATTATTAGAAGCAGGCCAGGGGGAGCGGGTGTTTCACTAAGCTTCGTACGACTAAAATGTTCGTAAGTGCAAATTTATGATTGTAAATCTATAATTTTTCATTATCAATGAGTTCTTGTAAACGAGTATTGGATTTACATTTATTGAGCATAGGCTGCATATGCACAAAGACTAACAATTAATCTAGAGTGGAAAGCGTTTCGCGAAAAATAGTGCGGGAATTTAACAGCAGCAGCAGCAGCAGCAGCAGCAGCAGCAGCAGAAACAACAACAACAACAAGGAGTTAAATACATTTTTTTGGAAAACCACAAGATTGTATTCGTGCACCGAACCATGGAGTTACAAATCGCAAATAATCGAGTATGGCGGTTAATCGTCACACCCGTAGACTACGGAAACAAGTACAAAAACATAAATTTAGCACAAAACAAAACAAACAAAACAGTTATCACACTGAAAAGGCGATCAAGTTGTCAACTATTTTTAAGGCGTAAGACCCGTGTTTTTAAAAAGTTCAACCGCAAAATATGTGCTGCGACCGGCATATGCTCATTTGCATAAAAGCTGTAAGACCTCAAATTTGGATGTTGGTTGTATAATTCTTCGCTAGCGAGACAAAAATAGAAAACAAGCCCACACGCATGCTATTTAATTACGTACTGTGTGCTACTTTTAATAAAGGTTTCTAATACTTTGACACCGATTGCGCATGTGTTGTCTTGTTTGCGCACATGTGTATTGTCTTATTTGCGCATGTGTGAATTGTGTCTTTATTTGAGCTCCCACACCTACCACACCTCCGGTCTCAGCTGTGAGTGCTTTCGCGCGAAACCCCGAAGAATTAATTGATAATTACTTTGGAATGAATACACCATAGCTACATGTAGGCGGCGAATTCGTATGTCAATATCTTCAGTCAGTGAAAAAGAACAACACTTTTGGCCGGCGTGTAATAACACATGTTTAAGGTATTTAAAGTGATCCTTCAATTTGTTTCTGTAATATATAGAGGATATTCCATCGTACATTTTGAATAGCGGGAAATAATACACGAGTGTGCGTCGGCTTCCGCGTAAGCAACGAGTGAGCGTAGCGAACGAGTTGCTTGCACGGACGCCAACGGACACGAATGCACATTTAATCTATTTTTGAGATTATAATCAATGAATTGTGATGTGCGAATGCATAGTTATACAATGACGTGTTTTCACGCGTTTTGACGTTACGTTGTGTGACGTCAAATGTGACGTCATGTAAACATTTTGAAATCCAAATTACGCAGCTGTTTCTATGAACCAGATATAATTGAGTGCATGTTTGGAATGTGTTCAATCACATTAACAATATAGATTAATCGAGACTCTTTCCAAATTTTCCAATAACTTTATTTTGACTGTAATACAAAATTCACATTTTGCATGGTAGCTCGTGGTTTCCAACAAAACAGGCGCGCAATTACGAGTGTTCTCTTCACGGTGTATTATTTGTAAGGAGTTGATTACGGGTTTTCTCTCACAGAGAACCCCGTGCAAATAATTTGCAACAGTGTAATAACATAATATTACATTTTATTACACTCTTTTATTGCACTCGTTTCTTTGTCAGATTTCCAGATGTCTCGGGAAATAAATCCGGTATTTCAAAATGGCAGTTGAACAAACTCTATATTCGAACAGGAGTTAGACAGGTCACAACACCCAAAAGCTACAGTCACTTTTCAGGGAGAGCCCTCATACACTGTAAATGTATTAGGAATTTTGTGCCACAGAATTCAACTCAAATCCGATTGGTCGATAAACTAACAGCTCGTGAATTGTGATTATCATACAAGATACAAGTGATTCCGCGATCCATTAATAGCATGTATCCCATTCCAGCGTAAAAGCCGATTGAACTTATACCCCTACAATCAAGTCCGGAGTGTAACCCTCTTTTTGTCCTACAATACGTAAAGGCGATTTCAAACTGCGAACTGTGTAGTCTCTGATTAGACTGCGCAGCTGCGCAGTCTAATCCGCGACTGCACTGGTCGTAGTGGCTAGGTCACATTTATGGCTAAGTCACATTTGTTGTGAGGAAAACGTATATATAAATGCCGATATTAACATTGATACCACATAACGTAGGTTGAAAGTAAGTTCTCAACATGTGCAACTGACAAGTTAGGAACACTACTGCACATACGAGAATAAAACTACACTTTATTCGCAGTTTACAAGTTCAGAACAAACGTGCGCACATGGTAAATTAAGACTACAATACCTTAATGCGATGAAATTGACAAGTCAAGCACAATAATATACACGCAACGGAGTAAGATAACAGTACACCAAAACTGTGCAATTAGCAAGTATAGTCATAGTGCGCATACGGGACTGAGTCAAACAATTGACCTTTATTAAAACTTCGCAGTTAGAGCAATCGTTAACACATGACAGACAAAAGTAAACGTTTATTAAAACGGCGCTAGGAACATGTGGAACAATAATACGCATATGAAAATCTGAAACTGTTCACTTGCGTTGGAAGCTGGAGGCTTCAAGCATATCAAAAACCTCAAACTGTGCATTTTACAAGCATTACACAGAAATGCGCATGTGAGAGCCAAGTTCAATAAAACCGTGCCTTTGAAAGCTTTGGAAGCTTTCGAACAGTACTAACTATTCTGGAACTAAAAGCTAACTTTCAGCTGAGCGAATTTTCGCGAGTTTGAGGTTGGCGCGAATTTAAGTTTTGTGACGCTCGATAGCTGTCCGGGAACTGTTGGGAGCTGTCCGGGAACTGTCGGGAGCTGTCCGGGAACTGTCTGTAATTAAGTTTTAATTGAGTTCATCTACCAGATTTAGGACAATGCGGTCTTGCGCGCTAGTGGTTTGTGAACTAGTGATATTTGTTGTCAAACTTTCGCGAGTACATCCACTGCCGGTGTTGAACCTGCATACAGAAGACGGTGCAACCGATTTCACGGAGGAACATGGTACGGACGGACGAACAGAGCTGGACACGCTGCTGAATTATAACACATCGGTACGTTTTATCTGTGGCCGAGGGATCAGGGGCCCGTTTCACTAAACTTCGTACGAATAAAATGTTCGTAAGTGCAAAATTATGATAGTCTGTAAATTTCAGATTAACATTGTTAATGGCGAACAGTGCAGATGCACAGTCTGTTCTGGATATACACTGGTCGCGAAACCCATACGCTCAATTTCTCCAGTCACAGTCGCAATTAAAGAATAATTTATTGTGTTAAAGTATTTGTTTTTGTCACAAGCCGAATAGTTCATCCCAAGGACTTCGGACCATTTCACCCCGGATTTTGTGTATGTCCGCTATGGTGAAATGTATTAATGTGTGCGTTTTTATCTCTCAAACGGTTTTAAATTACGAGTTATCTGTATTTATGTTTTGATGTGCAATGATCATACTTTATAATCTGTCGAAAATATAATTTGTTCAGGTGACGCATTTAATTAGTATCAATAATAAAAAAATATCATGCCTCATTTGCATATGAAAATAGCCTGATACCACCGCGCGTCACTATCAGTAAAATAAATATTAATAAATGATTATATATGTATAGCGGGCACTCGTAACTTTTAGAACTGGTGGAATATTGACACAATTATGCACTTATTTAATTCCTATACAGAACATTTTCTGCCAAATTAGCAGGCATGTACCTTTAAAAATGGCCGCCAAATATCATTATATATCTAATTATCGCGCATAGGTACTGTAATTTGCAACTTCAAAACCTTGAAAATTATCGCTTTCAAATTAGTTAGCCATTTCGTTTCTACACACGTGACGTACATGTACGTGCTTTGTAAATAGAGAATGCCAGGCTAGTGTATTTTGGTATCACTTGATATCAAAAAACATTAGCACGGTATTGTGTTTATCAGGTAACATTTTGGCTACATATTGAACAATTATGACTTTGCTTTCGTTGAAAAGAACGCGCACATGTTTCCGTGACATCATTTCACTGACGTAATTCGATAACGTCATGTGACGTTGTTCGACCAATGAAACGTCAGTTTTCAATTTGTTGTAACCCGGATATTCGTATCAGGTCAATGCCTGATACAGCAATATGTTATCAGTCAGAATGTATTCGGCCAATACAAAGCGGGTTACCTGATAAATCGTATTATTCGCTTCAGCGTTATTCATTACTTTCTACCTACATGAACGAGGGCTGTATCAAAATAGTGTGACAAATAATATTACACCCATATATTACATGCTACCTTCTTCCTAGACGTAACTGACGTCACGTGTTGACGTCATTTCCGGAGAAGAAACAATTCATACGCGAACGTCAGGATCTGCACTTTTTGAAAGTAAATTTCATATGTGTAAGAACAAAGATACCCACTTTTCATAAATGGACTAGTCTGAAAACGATTTTGCGACGGCTGGGTTGATTGCAAAATTAACATATCAAAATTCATTCCAGTTACTTAGAGGTGAAATGGTTTATATAAAGAGATTAATACCAAATAGTCAGCCAGTTATTTATACCGAGTATATGTTGCCGGTGCACGCCCAAAAATGTCACATTTTCATTTGTTATGTTACGTTTAATTCAATTCAATTCAATTGAACTGAGTTGTTTGCCTCGGTAAAATTAATAACAACGTTCAAGTATCGCTCGAAAACATGTGTGCGAATATGTCATTCATTCAGATGTCGTCCCACGGAATACGAAGTAAATATCCCTACGAATGGGTGAAACGTAATTAGTTTTAATCACCAACCTCTAGTGTGTGTAGTGAAAAAACGGCGACGTCAAACGATAGTACTAGCACTGTAACATAATTTAGTTACATGTTCATGTAGCCCTTTCATATCGTGGGAACGAATTGTTAAATTGAGGGGACGAATTGTTATTTCGTGGGAACGAATTAATAAAAAGAATAAGTCTACGTCCCCTGCGGGGCTCCCCCGCAGGGGACGTAGAATTATTATTTTTATTAATTCACATATCTGAAACCCAGCGATCACAAAACAAACGTATTTGTGGATGTGACTGGAGAAATTGTGCTTATGGGACTTGTGACCAGTGTAGCTCCTGATCAAATAGCACATTCCTGTAGCCTGATAACAATATATACATGTATTCCTTGTTAGAAGCATGGCGGGTGTTTCATTGATGAAATTCAAATGGCGAACAGTGATATCCTGATCAGACTGTGCGGACGCACAGGCTGATCTGGATCTACACTGATCGTAATACCCATACGCCCCATTTCTCCAGTCACAGCCGCATTTAAGAGTCAACCGCATGAGTACATTGGACACAATATACTTAAGACCGTTTATGCCGCAGTTGCTCGTCTCATGCGATAGCGGTATAATGATGTAGGAGTGGTTTATAGGAACAATAGAGATTTGTACCTTCCTGTCTATCAATACTTGTATACACATCCGCCAGCGTTAATCTCGTCCAGATGTCAACGTTTCTGAACATCTATTGGCAGTCTCAACACTCAAGTAGAGGAACTCTATAACAAGGTGTATGATCACTTGGTACTAATAACAACAACACGTACTGAAACTTCCAGAATCCATCTGATTCAATGTACGTATGAAATGAAATATGGCGCATCAAACGCGTCTTGTTAAGCTGCATTTGGTGGTCTTTGTATTTTTCGCAAAAACGACACAAGTCTGTGACGAACCCACTGTACCACCAAATACAGAAGACGCGTTTGCTGCACCATATTTCATGAAAATCCGTTGCATGTTAAGGAAAATATCAAATAATACTTACTTTGAAGTTTGCGACGTTGTTGTTGTTGTTGTAACCACGTGATCATGCACCTTGTATAAGATAACAAGCGATAGTGCGTTCTAATTTTCCTCCACTGCGTGTATACCCAAAATTGACTGTAAATTATTATTTAATAACATGTGTTTATACAAACACGCAATCAAGCAGTTTGATTGACTGGGCCCGAGCTGTAGCTATTATTACTGCAGTGGAACCTCTCTAAACCGGACACCCTGGGAGGTCCCCAGGGTGTCCGGCTTAGAGAGGTGTAACTGTAAATCAGGCATTTGATCATTCTGAGCCATAGTTATGTGCTATGAGAACACGAGCAGACAGTATCACCTGAGATAAATGATCAGTAGCCTATTTCATCAACATTGCAAAGCATACTTTACTAGCAAAGTATACTTTGAGGGAGTAATCATTTATTTTTCATGAAATGCATTATTTCATATAGAACTAACAAATGCATATATTTCATGATTAAAAGTATGCAGAATTATTATACTGAATTTATTACATTATCACAGCCAAATTGGCTGTGATAATGTAATAAATTCAGTATAATAAAAATTAATAAATTTATCATAAAATTGAAAATTTCTCCCTCAAAGTATGCTTTGCTACTAAAGTATACTTTGCAATGTTGATGAAATAGGCTACAGGAAACTCATCAAAAATAAGAGCACAGGTGTGTTATTGGTGTCCAGTTTAGAGACGTTCCATTGTATTATTATTATTCATGTATATTTTCAGCCGGTGGTTGACATATACATACGTGGCACGTCCCGACAGCCGACGAACTACCACACGTCGGTTCCCGCCGTTCCCGACATGTCGGTGTTGACGGCCTTCATTTTTGCCACCCGCCAGTATAGCAGGTATTTGCAGTAGCCCTTAAGGGGCCTATCAGGTTTTCATCATGCCCCTGTGTAATTGGTTTAATTGAAGATATATGACGATACTAGTGTTGCTGGGTTATTTCAATTTTCACTGATATCTGTACAAAAGTATCAGATTTTATATCTTGTTGAACGCCACAAAATAGGAAATCCGATATGTATGTACATATATGGGTGAAAATAGAAACAACCCAGCGGTCCTAGTATCGTCATAAATCTTCAATTAAACCACTTTACACAGAGTCATGATGAAAACACGTTTTTATTTTTTTATAGTTTTTTTTTTTTAAATCCTGGTATGCTTCTTTAAAAAAAAAGGTGGGAAATCGAAATTGTCGTCTGTTGTCGTTTAATATCTTGTCTTATTTCTCAATAAAAAAACATGGATTGACTGTATTTTAGAATCATTTCCATTGGAAATGATTCTGAAGTGCTGTCAAACCATGTTTTTATGAAGAAAAAAAAGGAATAAAAAAATAAACAGCAGACGGCAAAATTTAATAAATAAATATCATAGTTTATCACCTACATGTACTATATGGAAGACCCTGGAGCCGTTTCACTAAGCTTCGTAAGACTAAAATCATTCGTAAGTACAAAATTATGATAAACTGTAAATTGCACATTAACACTGTTTTCTTGTAAACAATTATTGAATTTACATTTATTGAGCTTAGGCTGCATATGCAGCCTATGCTCAATAAATGTAAATCCATAAATTGAAATTTACAGACGATCCTAAATTTGCTCTCAGTACGAACATTTTAGTCTTACGAAGTTTAGTGAAACGGGCCGCAGTATAATAAATATCACATTTAGAAAGAAAATGGCGTACTATAGGCACTAGTTTCATTGATTTAAATACATTAAAATACAGTGAAACCTCTCTAAACCGGACACCATATAGACGCATATGTATCATTGTCATTTAATTATGATGGTAATGTCTGTTCGCGATCGCAAAACACGAACGGATGCATTGGAGTGGTCATTTGTGCCTAATTTACTGTGGGACATATCTAAACCGGACACCCTGGGGACTTCCAGTTTAGACAGGTTCCACTGCAGTAACAATTTATCAGGTAACCTGCCCTGTATTGACCGAATACGTACTGACTGATAACATATTGTTGTATCAGGCATTGCCATGATATAAACATCCGGGTTACAACGAAGTGAAAACTGACGTTCCATTGGTCGGATGACGTCACGTGACGTTACCGAATGACGTCAGTGTAATGACGCAACGTAAACAAGTCCGCGTTCTGTCCATAGAATACGACGTCATATAATGTCATTTTCGAGCATTAAACGTTACCTGATAAGTAGAATACCAGGCTAGTGTATTTTTATATCAAGTTTATCAGGCTCGACTCGGAAACGATAGGAATTCCTCGGCAAGCCTCGGAATTCCTACGCGTTTCCTAGCCTTGCCTGATAAATTTAATATCAAAAGACACTAGCCTGGTATTCTCTATATATTGCACAAAAACGAGTATTTACAACGCTAGTTATTTTCAGTTTTATACAATATACATGTTCAGCACATTCATGTGTTTTAATGTAGCTCATCATTGTTTATTGGTTCAAAATAACGATGCAAATATACACTTGTATCTGGTGTTGATTATACATTGTACAGTAACGTCTGTGTTTCTGTTTCCATTGGAAACCAGAAGTGAACGTGATCTAAACGTGATCTCAACGCGTGTTTCCTGTATCCTGATCTGCCAATCAAATTCTCGTATTCAAATTTGAAACTCTCTGAAAAACGTTTTCCCGTTTGTTTTTTGACCGAGTTTAAACATTTGTTTTCTTGTTTTCATATGCAATGAAAATGGCAGTACCAGTTCCTCTAATATCCATGCCTATGCGCATTGAAATAAAAATACAAAACGTGTTTTTCTGAAACTCACATGCACAGTGATACTAAAACGGCTAAACAGCAGCGTTTTCATTGGAAACGTTTATCCGTTCTTGTATCACTGAGCTTGCAAAGTGAAGATAAAACACGGAAACGTACAGAAGCCACAAAACAAAAACTGGCTTTCAGGCAAACTAGAGCAACGTGAGCCAAACCTGGGTCAAGCCAAATAGTATATAAATAGATTTGGAACAAAAACTCATGTGCAACTGTATATGATATGAGGTTCGACTGTACCGTAGTTATAATAATAAATTCATGCGGGATACAAATGCAGGTCGCAAATTGTTAACCAATTATTATCTATTTTATTTTATTTCTTCATGAAAGTATACGTTGTTACCACTCATTTGAACCGTCTCGGCGAGACGGTTCAAATGAGTGGTAACAACATATACTTTAGAGTAGAAATAAAGAGTATATACATAGACTTGGAACAAAAACTCATGTGCAACTGTATACGATACTTTTCTACGCGTAGCTGAGACCCAATACCTTTAATTTAAATACGATACATACAAAACGTGCTCCAATGAAATCCCAGCATGTACACGGTATTAGAGAAACGTGTATGATAAATTATCACCAGGCCTTAATCAAAACACGTTTGCTTTGTATGCATCTTCTTGTTTCACCAACTCAATAGCAATCAGGGGTCGTTTCACTAAGCTTCGTACGACTAAAATGTTCGTAAGTACAACATTATAATAGGCTGTAAATTGCACATTAACACTGTTTTCTCGTAAACAATTATTGAATTTACATTTATTGAGCATAGGCTGCATATGCAGCCTATGCTCAATAAATGTAAATCCATCAATTGAAATGTACAGACGATCCTAAATTTGCACTTATGAACATTTTTAGTCTTACGAAGTTTAGTGAAACGGGCCCCAGAATCGACCACAAACAGGATGCAGCACATTCCTACATAGGTGAACGAATAGACATTGGTACGGAACCCCGTAACGAACTGTTAAATTGAGGGAACGAATTGTTAATTCCTGTAAACGAATTGGTAAATTGAGGGAACGAATTGTTAATTCGTGGGAACGAATTGTCAATTCGTGTGAACGAATTGTTAAATTGAAGGAACGAATTGTTATTTCATGGGAACGAATTAATAACAAAAATAATTCTACATCCCCTGCGGGACTCCGTATAATGGAGAAAAAATGTAATCATTTATTTATATGGAACACCAAATCTACATAAACTCAAATAATTATTGCTAGCTCTGAATAATTACAGCTGGAATTAAATATTTAGAGCTAGCTCCAAATGATTTAGAGAGCTCTTCAAATGATTTGGAGCTCGCTCTACATATTTAAGTCGGGCTCTAATTATTTATTTACGGCTAGCATTAATTATGTGAGTTTGTATAGAGTTGGCGTTCCATACATTTAAGGCAATACAACACTGGAATAACACAGACTTCGACGGGCACCGAGGTTAACTATTGTATATGGGTGAGGCAAAAATAGTTTGATAAACAAAATTGCATAAGATGTATAGATAAGATTAGATAGGATTATAATATTTAGAGGAGGCTTTCTGCATGTGATGTGTCATTGTCATTATCACTCAAGTTATAAAATATATTTCGAACATTATCTTTTTTCTATTTCCCGGATATTTCATTGCGGGGAATGACGTCACGCGCACATGCTATTGATCGTCTCCATTTCAGACGCCACGAACAATCTGACAACCTGTTGAACAGGCGATCTCTAAATACAGAGGAGCCTCTCTAAACAGGACACCATGTGATGTCCCCCACCCTGGGATGTCCCCCCACCCTGGGATGTCCCCCCACCCTGGGATGTCCCCCACCCTGGGATGTCCCCAGTACAATGTGGGATGTCCCCAGTACAGTGTGGGATGTCCCCAGTACAGTGTGGGATGTCCCCAGTACAATGTGGGATGTCCCCAGTATAGTGTGGGATGTCCCCAGTAAAGTGTGGGATGTCCCCCAGTACAGTGTGGGATGTCCCCCAGTACAGTGCGGGTGTCCCAGTACAGTGCGGGATGTCCCCAGTACAGTGTAGGAGGTCCCCAATACAGTGTGGGATGTCCCCAGTACAGTGTGGGAGGTCCCAAGTACAGTGTGGGATGTCCCCCAGTACAGTGTTGGAGGTCCCCAGTACAGTGTGGGTTGTCTCCAGTACAGTGTGGGATGTCCCCAGTACAGTGTGGGATATCCCCAGAATGTGGGATGCAATGTGTGGGACCCCTACGTGGGGTGCCCCAGTGGGGCCCCATCAGTGTGGGACCCCAGTACAGTATGGGATGTCCCCCAGTACCCCTCCCCAGTGTTGGGATGTCCCCAGTACAGTGTGGGCCCCCATGTCCCCAGTGCAGTGTGGGATGTCCCCAGTACAGTGCGGGATGTCCCCATACAGGTGTTGGGGTGTCCCACAGTACAGTGTGATTCTCCAGTACAGTGTGGGATGTCCCCCAGAACAGTGTGGATGTCCCCAGTACATTGTGGGTTCCCCAGTACAGTGTGGGATGTCCCCAGTACATGGGGGATGTTCCCCAGTACATGCCCCATGGGAATGTCCCCAGTACAGTGTGGGATGTCCCCAGTACAGTGTGGGATGTCCCCTTGCGTGTGAGGTCCCCAGTACAGTGTGGGATGTCCCCCAGTACAGTGTGTGTCCCAAGTACATGTGGGAGGTCCCCCAGTACAGTGTGGGATGTCCCCAGTAAAGTGGGGTGGGTCCCCAGTACAGTGTGGGATGTCCCCAGAACAGAATAGGTCAGTTACAGTGTGGGATGTCCCCATAACAGTGTGGGGTGTCCCCAGTAAACAGGTGGGATGTGAACCCCATACAGTGGGAGGGTGTCCCCAGTACAGTGTGGGATGTCCCCCGTACAGTGTGATGTCAGTACAGTGTGGGGTGTCCAGTACATGTGGGTGATGGGGGGTCAGTACAGTGTGGGTGATCACCCCATAAACGTGTGGGATGTCCCCAGTACAGTGTGGGATGTCCCCAGTACCCCCAGTGATGTCCACAGTACATGTGGGAGTCCCCAGTACAGTGTGGGATGCGCCATACAGTGGGTCCCCAGTACAGTGTGGGATGTCCCCAGTACAGTGTGGGTCACCAGTACATGCGGGAGCCCCAGTACAGTGTGGGCTTCCCCCAGTGCAGTGAGGTCCCCAGTACAGTGTGGGATGTCCCCAGTACAGTGTGGGATGTCCCCAGTACAGTGTGGGATGTCCCCAGTGCAGTGTGTGAGGTCCCCAGTACAGTGTGGGATGTCCCCAGTACAGTATGAGATGTCCCCAAGTACAGTGTGGGAAGGTTCCCAGTACAGTGATGTCCCCAGTATAGTGTGGGGTCCCCAGTCAGTGTGGGTCCCCAGTACAGTGAGTCACCTGTACAGTGTGGGATGTCCCCAGTACAGTGTGGGGTGTCCCCAGTACAGTGTGGGATGTCCACAGTACAGTGTGGGAGGTCCCCAGTACAGTGTGGGATGTCGCCATACAGTGGGAGTCCCCAGTACAGTGTGGGGTGTCCCCAGTACAGTGTGGGATGTCCCCAGTACAGTGTGGGAGGTCCCCAGTACAGTGTGGGATGTCCCCAGTACAGTGTGGGATGTCCCCAGTACAGTGTGGGATGTCCACAGTACAATGTGGGAGGTCCCCAGTAACAGTGTGGGATTTTCGCCTACAGTGTGGGATCCCCATACGTGTGGGATGTCCCCAGTACAGTGTGGTGTCCCCAGTACAGTGCGGGAGTCCCCCAGTACAGTGCTGTCCCCAGTGCAGTGTGGGAGGTCCCCAGTACAGTATGAGATGTCCCAAGTACAGTGTGGGAGGTCCCCAGTACAGTGTGGGCTGTCCCCAGTGCAGTGTGGGAGGTCCCCAGTACAGTGTGGGATGTCCCCACGGCGTCCGGTTTAGAGAGGTTCATCTGGAATTCTGAAATACACGCATGCGTGCATTGCAATCATGAACACTGATAAACATTAGCGATATTGACAGTCGGTCATAATGTAACACGTCGATGTCGCAAGGATGTTCGGTTTAGAGAGGTTTCACTGTATACCTCACACGCACCTGATATTTCTCGTGTCCATTTCAGACAGTACGGACGGTTTGAGAACCCGTTCAACATATCATTCATATGGGACGAGCCAAGGGGCTGTTACGTCGTTGTGTCGGTGGTTGGGGAGGAGATGACGCTCGCCAGCTCCTGGCATGTCGTCATTCGCTCAACGTTTGGTGAGGTAAATAACGTTATTTCTTACATTTCAGCCAGTAGTAAACAGACATATAACGGTGAAGTAGTTTACACGACTCTCGTGCTTACCATATATGGAGAAATTACGTCAGTATGATCGCAATTACGTGTTTCCTTCGCCCAATCACAAATCAAGCTCTCGGACACACCATCTGAAGCGCGAGATAGTTGCCTTCACCAGTTGCCTCCAGAAATTAATTTGCACAAAGATTGACCATATTATATGCTTGAATCGATTTGTTTTTATAAAGTACAAACATGGAAACCACTTTCTATTTCAGTTTGTGTATTTTGACCAGTGCTTTCCGATGGATGATGACGTCATACTGCGACCCGGGTACCAGGTGATTCTTATCTACTCGAGAAACAAGTGGTACCAGCCCTGAGTTCCAGGTCTCGACTTGATTATAGACTCGTCTCATGAATGGGTTGCCGGACTTGGATAATCGATATAGTGTTTTCCCTTAGAACACCTTCCGTTGACGTTATGATTGGCCAGGTTTGTCGGGTTTGACGTCACGTTGCTTAGTTTAAACAAAGGTTTAAACTAAGCAACGTGACGTCAAACCGACAAAATCCGCCATTTCTAACGCTGGTGATAAACCGCAAGTAGTTATAAGGGAAGTTACTCTTGCATTTTCAATTTCGATAATCCATTTTCAGACTGGTCTATACCGCCACTGGATATTGACCCTCGATGATCACGTGTGATCGATGTGCCCGGGTTATTTCAAACGTTTGAAGTCAATTCCAGTTCTTGCGCCGGTTACACATAGAAAATGTGTTTTTGTGTAACCTTCTGCATGTAGCTGAATGGAAGTTCGTCAGGAATCCAGCGCCAATTTCGACGTGAAATATTTTTACCAGTGGTGGAGTGCAGCCACAGTGACAGTCCCGGCAATGAGATGACACAAACCCAATCATTGCTTTTGTTTCCTCATATCATATAAAGAATTTAACTACACAGTAACATGTCTTGTTTAGTTATCTGACGCCCGTTTCACTAAACTTCGTAGGACTAAAATGTTCGTATGTACAAAATTAACAATTATTTGATTTACACATGCAGCCTATGCTCCATAAATGTATATCCATCAATTGAAATTTACAGACTATTTTAAATCTGACTATTTTAAAGCTGCACTTGCGAACATTTTAGTAGGTGCAAAATTTAAATCTACAATAACATTTGTTCTGGCACCCTAGTCTGCAAATATTTCGTGGGTGTGGTACATTTAATGAGTTGAACCCGTAGGTACAAAATGGTAGCATTAGAGAATCACGTTAATGTGAGAAGCAAATTCATAGAAATCTTCGTACGAACATTGTTATCGTATGAAGTTTAATGAAACGGGCAAAATGTCTATTTTTTCATCGCCTTACTGTTTTACAGTAAGGCCTAACAAGTTATCTGGTTCCGGTAACCCGACCGACCCTACCGTTTTACCCCCGACCGCAAAGTTGTTTTCGCCCAAAAATATTTGGAAAAAGTCCCAAAGTTTGGCTAATTGCATATACCGTATTATTTATGTTTTTCCCCAAATTGCAGCGTATTTCAGAGTCAGGCTGACTAAGTTAGAAGTTTATTAGCCATAAAACTTCAAGAATCAATCAATCTGGTACTGCTGTATCAGGGAGATTATAACCACTATGTATATCAATCAAAATCAATTGTTTCATAAAATAAAATAAAAACAAAACAACTTTTCCCTACCTACCTACCAAACTTTTTCTGGGACGTTACCGAAACCAAACAACTTTTTTAGGCCTAAGCGTCACATTACACGATCGATCACGTGACGTCTTTGACATAATTGTGTATAGAAGCATCGACAGTGGAGAATGTTGTTGTTGTTCTTTGTTGAACCAGAAACAACTATTCGCTGTATGTGTAATGTGTGTAGGCATGGGGACATGGATTTTTTTAATTTATTCGTTTCCACGAAATAACAATTCGTTCCCTCAATTCAACAATTCATTCCCTCGAATTAACAATTCGTTCCCACGATATAACAATTCGTTCCCTCGAATTAACAATTCGTTCCCACTAAATGACAATTCGTTCCCCCAATTTAACAATTCGTTCCCTCGAATTAACAATTATTTCCCACGATATAACAATTCGTTCTCACGAATTAACAATTCGTTCCCGTGGGAACGAATTGCTATTTCGTGGGAACGAATTGTTAAATTTAGGGAACGAATTGTTATTTCGTGCGAACGAATTCTTGGTTCGTGGGAACGAATTAATAAAAAAAAGTCTACGTCCTCTGCGTGGCTCCGTAATTCGCTGTATGTGTAATGCGCGTAGGTTATTGGATTTGTATATGTTATGCACGAGTTCCGCAGCGTCGCAATATCGTTGCGCGGCGGAACGAGGGGCAATTATCCACATACAAAGCAAATAACCTTTGTATCATAAATGTATACGGAAATAACTTACAATTTATATGCGCCTAGAAAAATATACAACATATAATTGCAGTAAACAAATTAGTGATGATTTATAAGGAACTATTTTACGAGGTAAAACGTAGTTCCGGCACTGGCCATTATGAACTAACGAGACGTCAGTATTGACACATATTATACAATGTACGTCATTGCGATTTCTAGGCATTGCATTGGTAAATTTCATATCACGTGATAAAGTATTCTACTGTGTCGTCCGCTTCACGTCGCAGCGGGCACTGTCATTCCTTACAATTAGTATAAAACAAATGAGACGGGTATCAGTTTTATTATTATTTAAAACGTAATTGTGGCTGTGACTGGAGAAATGGGGCTTATGATATTTGTGACCAGCGCAGCTCCTGATCAAATAGCACACTATTGTAGCCTGGTAACGATCTATCTATATTGCTTGGTTGAAGCATGACAGATGGTTCGTTGATGGAATGGCGCACAGTGCAGATCCTGATCAGACTGTGCGGATGCACAGGCTGATTTGGATCTACACTGGTCGGAAAACCCAGAAGCCCTGTTTCTTCAGTCACACCCACAATTAATGTTTGATCATACATATACGCATGCGCGTGGTTTCATATTACATTTATTTAGTGGCTGTGACTGGCGAAATGGGGAGTATGAGGTTTTGCGACCAGCGTATATGCAGATAAGCTCGTGCATCCGCTATTCTATCAATAACACACCCGTCATGCTTCCAACAAACGATGTACATGTAGAACTTTATCAAGCTACAGGAGTGTGTTATCTATCTGTAGCAGATTTCATCAAAATTGCAAAGCATACTTATCTAGCAATGTATACTTTGAGGGACTAATCATTAATTTTTCCCGAAATTCATTATTTCAAATTAAACTAACGACTGCATATATTTGATGATTAAAAGTATACATAATTATTATGCTGAATTTATTACATTATCACAGCCAAAATGGCTGTGATAATGTAATACATTCAGTATAATAAAAATTAATAAATTTATCCTTAAATTGAAAATTTCTCCCTCAAAGTATACTTTGCTAGATAAGTATACTTTGCAATGTTGGTGAAATATGCTACTGGTCAGGAGCTACGCTGGTTACAAGCCCCACAAGCCCCATTTCACCAGCCAGAGTTAACAACGTTTAGTTATACGAAACACATCTGATGATTGTACGAACAAATCACCTTCTTTGAAAAGAATCACTGTAATTTTCAAAAAGATGTTACAATGATCTTAATTTTCAATAAATAATGCTTTCAGATATTTGCTAGAGTCTATTTATTGTATCAATGCCCGTGACGGAAAGTTAAAGGTACATGCCCACTCAGTAGGCACAACATGTTCTTTCTTGACTTTAAGGGTACGTGAACCGTGACACATGTTGTGCCTACTGAGTGGGCATGTATCTTTAAAGGTACATGCCCACTCAGTAGGCACAATATGTTCTGTATAGGAATGAAGTAAGTGTATAAGTGTGTCACTATTCCAGCAGTTCTAAAAATTACGAGTGCCCGCTATACAGTGTGTACAGATATAATCATTTAGTTATATTTTATTTTACTGATAGTGACTCGCGGTGGTATCAGACTATTTTCATGTGCAAATTATTTATGCTAATTAAATGCATCACCTGGAAAAAGTAATATTTTCGACAGATTATAAAGTATGATCATTGCACATTAAAAAATAAAAACAGAGAATAAATAGTAATGTCCGCTAAAATTTTAAGGAAACACGGTTATCGCCCCTGATATCAGTGTGGAAATTTACGTCTGATATATAATGTACAATAATGCCAATCAATACGTGGGGTAATGATGCATAGCGGGCACTCGTAATTTTTTGAACTGGTGGAATAGTAACAATTATACACTTATTTAATTCCGATAAAGAACATTGTGTGCCTACTGAAGGGCATGTACCTTTAATATGCGACAAGCCGCGTGCTTTTGTACCTGGTGTGTGATTTTTTTTATGAAAGCTATTTACAAAGACTGTAATATTTTCGAAAGTTGACGAAATTTCACTGCAAATGCGTAATGCTTTGAAAATTTCGTCAACGTTTGACAAAATTGACGGAATATATCATAAATTTTGTAAATAAGTTTCATGAAAAATCGCACATATTATAAGATAGAAAATCGTATGACACATGTATAACAATGAGTGAAGAGGTCAGTGGAAGAAGGGGGCTAAGTTCATAAGGGACTTAGCCCCCTTCTTACATTGGCCCCTTCAACTGTGGTGTGCAAAAGTGTCATAAGCAAGGTATGGGATCACTTCGTTACGTTACGCAGACAAACGACGTAATATTTGACGTACGTTACTTTACTGTTACCACGAGACCCCCCTCCCCCCCCCCACCCCACGCCCTGATTAGCCCCCATATATCCAGTCACAGTCACAAAACCGGAGATAGGCTGGACTGGTCACAAATGGCATAAACAACATTTCTCCAGTCACGGAGCGGAGACTGGACTGGCCACAAATATCATAGACCCGATCTCTTCAGGCACAGAACGTATTTTATGCTCACCACCAAAGGAATGCGCAGAAGCACGTCAGTCCCAATCACATAATAGTTATATACAGTGGAACCTCTCTAAACCGGACACCCTGTGAGGTCCCCAGGGTGTCCGGCTTAGAGAGGGTTCACTGTAGATCAGGCATTTGATCATTATGAGGCATAGTTGTGTGATATGCGATTACGAACAGACACTATCACCTGAGATAAATGACTAAGAAACTCATCAAAAATAAGATCACATGTGTTTTATTGGTATCCGGTTTAAAGAGGTTCCACCGTAATACATGCAATGCCATATTACACATTCCACATAAATTCATAGTGGGAACGCTCATTCAACGTGTTGTGTATATATCCCAATAATTACATTACCCCCACGTGACGTCGCACGACGTTGTTGATTGGTTAACGCTTGTTTGACGTCGTTGCCAATAACGGCATCCCTATTGACTGGCAATGTAGCTATTTTGTCAATTGCGACAACATGATGTATAACAAAATATTCTTAATTTTATTGCAATAGTTCGTTACCTACAATGAATCAGAAAGTGCGATGTAACTACAGGGAAACAAGCCATGAGCTGTTTTGTTTAATGTGGTACTGAGACATTTGGTCTGTTTAAAGTTTGCGAGGAGTCATTCGGACTCCACGCACTTTGAACAGACCAAATATTTACGCACCACAGTAAATGCAACAGCCCATGGCTTTATTCCTACGGACTCCACACACTTTAAAAATTACCAACTGTTTCCTTCCACAGTAATTGCAACGGTCGATGTTTTTATTCCTTAAAGATCATGTGATGTGTGATGAAGTTTCTTGTGTAATGTCCACATGTCTTGCTGCGATAGCATCACGTGATTCCATGTTTCTCTCCCGCTCCCTGTTCTCGTTTGTGATTCGCTGAAGAAAGTCGCGTGCGCAATACTCCTGATGACGTAATGGTGTGGGCGCAATTGGCTTGACAGCGTCAATTGGCAGTGTTGCTGCAACAGAACCACAGTGGTCACAGACGGGCATCGACCCGACTGGCAGGTGCGCGGACGGAAATCGACAGGTGCGCGTTTTGTAATGTGTACAGCAAAAATATGTTAACTTCACCTCGACTCGGGTATTATTTTTATTATAACATTCTTATTATTCCGTCGACTTTGATTAAATAAAGCGCAGGGAAAAGCGGATAATTGTGTCGAATCCGAGACTGCTATTCGTATCCAGATTTTAACTTCGCGACATTATCACGCCAATGTCTTACTTTTCCTTCGAAAGCTGTCCGAGATTTTTTTGGATTTTACACAATTTTCCGCATTTCGTTGGCTTAATTGTATTAACATCGGTGGAACACATGTACTAAGGAAGCAATAATAAAATAATACCCGACTCCAGGTGAAACCAGCTGCTTTTGGTGTTCACATACTATCCAATATTGTGAACCTGCGCTCGTGTGTATTTTCCTCCTACATGTACATAGAGAATAGTAGGTTAGTGCCGTGAATGGGAAAAAATATCCGACAAGGCTCAATAATTTCTTTATTTCTCATCAGAAGGATATGTTGTGACCACTCATTTGAACCGTCTCGCCGAGACGGTTCGAATGAGTGGTCACAACATATACTTTGGTTCAGAAATCAGGAAAATAGATAGAGAATAGTAGGTTAGTGCCGTAAATGGGAAAAAAACATCTGGCAAGGCTCAAGAAACGGGATGGGCTAGGCTCTGCCGAGTACATCCCGTTTCCGTGCCGCGCCAGATATGTTTTCCCATTCACGGCACTAACCTACTATTCTATTTATCCCGTCAACACCTACAAATGGCTGTAAAATGCAAAAATCGTATTGACTGGATATCAATAATGTTTCACGGCACCGTGTTTCACGGCACATACGCACTGTGTTGACGGGATAAATCCAATTATTGATCAGCGTGTATGTGTGGCTGTGCTTTGAGAAATGGGGCTTATGGGTTTTGCGACCAGTGTAGATCCATGCCATAATCCCCATTTTGCCCAGTCACACCCATTCATGATCAACAATATTTACCCAGAACAGAACAGAACATATCCTTTATTTCGGCATCAGTCTCAGACCACGCAATGGTATATGAGTGCATGCATGTATACATACAATAACTTGTATTGTCAACCACAACATGACGGACGGCACACACGTATATGAGGGGGCATGTTAATTACAGGTGCAATAAATTGTATTCGTTGGTGTTTGGCATCAATAATACATTGGCAGTAGTTTAAGAAGTGAAGTTGGTTTCAAAATAGTTACTACTTGAACAATTACTGGAGGTTACACTAGTAATTGTATACATGTTCAATGAAACGGAGTATATCCTGGGAGAAATTTCGAGCATTGACAATACTGGTAACATTAATACGTTGAGACAGAGACTGCAAAATGAACATTTGATATACGCGAGAATTTAGACTAGTGCAACTTGAGAATATCACGTACACGACACGCGTTGTGCTGGTCACGTTATTTATTAAACTTCATTATAAACATGATACTTTGTAAAAAGTATCCAGTCGAATGAAAACATGATGATATGTCAGCCCACTATATTCGATATCCAAATAAATGGAGATCTAGACCGAGTTAATTAACCAAACTAATGATGTACCGTAACATGTGGGATGCCCTCGCACAGATGGTCGAAATTCGAAAGCAGGTGAGTGCACATCATGTCGCTAAGTAATATGATATTACGTGGTTTCCATTTATTTCAACGAGTGATCGTATAAGAGTCAAACAGGTAAACGCTACTGTGATCATATCTTCTTTGAACAATAATGGAAATGTTCACTATAAGATCAAAGATAATAGCCAGTAGCAATTATAGTGACAGGATTTCATAAAAAACATGTGAATGACATACATGGATATACTAGAAACATATGCTTACATATACGAACATGTATCGGAAGAACTATTGCATTAATGGTGATACAGATCAATCCACATTATAGGTAATAGTCATGTTCGATCATTGCAGACGGACAACAAAACGACACATTGTCCTTGTGTTGAATGTCTGAGATCACCCATTCACCGTGGTAATTGGGTGTATACGTTCATACATTCAGGTGTAATTCAAGGATTAGACATAGTAGACATGGTATTATGAAAGCTAAACAAAATACTACGTCTACCAATAATAGTAATAGTGATAATAATATTAATGACAATGATTATAATAACAGAATGCATAGTTAGTAATTGCTGAAAAACAATATAATTTTAGGGGTGAAAGGGTTAAGGAAAATAACCAGATATCGCAAATATACGCCATTATACATGCTATATGCTGAACTTGGTCGGTATCCAATTTCGATAATAATTAAAACTCGGATGTTAGGATTCTGAAATAGAATTATTAACGACCGTCAAACTAAGTAGTCATAGTTAATGTTGGAGTATGATTCTAGTCCAAATAGTGGAAGTTGTTAGTGGTTACAGTTTATCCGGCAAATATTAAATCCCACTGGATATTCTCACCACTATGACATGAAGGAAACAAATATCCATACAATACAAAACAAACTGATCGACCAAACATTTAAACATGGTTCGTTTTAGAACCGGAAATCATCGATTGCCGATTGAAACTGGTCGTGCATACACCATTCAGATCGCAAATGCATTATATGTAACACTAACGACTTGGTGGATGGGTTTCAATAACTTTTAGTTTGCCCAGCATTTTTGGAATCACGTCAGAAATTCTTAAAGAAATACCATTTTCTACATCCAAATGTTATTAAATTCAAGGAACTTCTTAACACAACATCTGAGTCAAAGTTAAAAACGCTAAGCTTATTTATTGCTGAGCAACTGGAATGGATTTTATATGCTAATCTTGCAACCAAATCAATCGTCACAACATGATTTTCAGACTAGTCCATTTATGAAAATGGGGTATTTTTTGTTCTCAAAAATACGAAAATTACTTTCAAAAAGTGCAGATCCTGATGAGACAGCTCTTTACGAGCCGGTTCATCTGGATCTGCACTGTTTGCATAAACCGCTATAACGGGCTTTCGGGTTTAAATGGTTAAACAGTCGGTATGTATACGTTCAAGAATATAAATATTTTCATAGCCCCAGACTTCACATACATATGTTAATATAGGTAACACTGTATGATTAAACAGATTTAATTTCATAACAATTGGTGTGTATGAGTGGCTTTTCTGGCTTGCTGCGCGATATGCTTACGGGCATTTAGAAAGCCTAATTTAAATGAGCATTTACTGTTGTTTCTTGTACCAAATTGCCATGCATCATAATACGTCTGGAAGCCATTAAGACATTTGTGTAGGTTATCCGCATCTTCGGCGACAATAATTGTATCATCAGCATATAAAAGAACTAGAAGTTTAATGAGAAAAACATGTTTCTTCAGTTCTATGTTTTATTTCAATACCATCATTATTATTTGCTGTTAAAAACGCTTCTAGGTCTTTCAGAAATAATGAAAATAGTATTGGTGATAGATTCTCGCCCTGCCTAACACCACAGAAGCTTGGAAAAGTTGTGAAACTTCGTTATTGTTGCAGATACATGTTTTGCTTACATCGTACATATTATAAATAATATATTATGATAATATAAGAGCCTGTTTATGTTACTTTATATTATTTACGCCATAGACAAGCCCTCCAAACAGAGTCAAATGCTTGTGAGAAACCAATAAACGAAAAATAACGTTTTCTTCTGCTTTCGTATTAGTTTTATTAGGGATTGCAATACAAACATATGGCCAGTCGTCGAGTTTCCTTTCCTGTAAACCAGCTTGGTTATTTGATAAATGATCATGGTGCTCAACAAAATTACTTAAACGCTTATTTAGTAATGATGCAAATAACTTTCCTAGACAGCTAAGTATTGTGATTG
The DNA here is from genome assembly GCA_029237695.1 of Conchocele bisecta. NCBI lineage: Eukaryota > Metazoa > Mollusca > Bivalvia > Lucinida > Thyasiridae > Conchocele > Conchocele bisecta. The sequence continues at coordinate 4,203,092 of CM055279.1, forward strand.
GTCTTCAGCTTTATGTTTGTATATTGGTTCAATTGTTCCAATTAACCAGGCGTCTGGTAATATACCGGTAGACAATATGGTATTAAAAGTAAGAGATATATAGGAATCATTTGCTCCTTTGTTGATTTTATATATTCATTTAAAATGTTGTCGGTACCGTGTGCCTTTGCATATTAAGGATTTCCTGAACAATTTCATCGTCTTCACTTATATTGAAGTTTGTTAAATGGTCTTCTATATCAAATTCCTCGTCATGACTTGTAGAGTTAATATTTTTTTAAATATTCGTATAAGTCGTCCAGTGCTGGTGACTTATTTTCTCCTTTATGTTTGAATTTGTTTAGAAGTTTCCAATATTCTTTTGGTTGATTTTTTTTGTAATTTTTACTAAGTTCCTGTAAGTTTTTTTGTATCTATGTGATTTCTACTCCGTTTAAACTTGTTTTGGCTTGGTTATATATAAGTCTTGCATTACGACATTGGCGTCCAAACCACGGCTTGCTATCACTTGGTATATGTGCATTGTTATAAACTCTAGCGACCATAAACGTTGTTTGAGCAGATGCATCAACTATTTATGAAATTGTATTTGTAATGTTGCTTATTTTTTGTTTAGATGGCAGCTGTTGACAGTCTATTAATTCATCATGCAATCTAGTAATTTCAGACTGCTCTATATTTTCCAGTGATTTTCCTTCGTTCCATTTAGGGTTGGTTATAACAGGTATAGTCGCTGTAGATACATCTGGTACAGACGTAACTTGGCGTTTTAGTAGTAAGCGCATGCTTAAAACTGAATATCCATCGGAAAATAACATGTCTGTATCAAGCACGTCGAATTAATAAGTTAATAGTGTATAATCTATAATATATATAATGTATAACTATAATACTCTTTTTATGATACTAAGTCAAAATGGACACTCGGAAACCGCCTCTGCGGAAATGATTCCTGTTTCTCCTTTCGTCTTATTCATTACATGATACCTTCCTTGGTAATTAGCCGAGAAATCAAGAAAGAAACCATTTATAGATACTCTGTCTATCACCGGTGGTCTGCATGATATATTAAAGGCATCGCGTCTTCTCAGATGGTGTCACAAATGTGCACTATAAACAACTATTATAATGTGTCGCCATACAGATACATATAGAGAAAGGAATCTAATGAAAATGCTTAAAGGAGAATAACACATTCCCCAAGACCGATACATTTACATTATATAGCTATATTAAAGACAAATCGTGACTTTACTTGACTTCTATTATAATCCCACATACATTTGGTTTTAAATTTCCATTATTTATGCGCTCTACACTCCATGGGGATTTTAGGCTGCCCCCATTAAAATCAGGTGATACGCAACCGCGCCGAGGTGTTTAACTGGGACTACACATTTCATTTGTGGCTGTGATTGGAGAAATGGGGTTTTGGGATTTGTAACCAGTATAGCTACTGATCAAATATCAGACTTCTGTTGCCTGGTAACGATACATATTGCTTAGAAGCAGGAAATGTGTTTCATTGATGGAAAGGTGAACAGTGTAGATCCTGATTAGATTAGCAAATTGTGCATACAATTATCAGACTGCTGCTTTTGCAAGTTGATCTAGCTCTATACTGGTGGCAGAGACAATATGCCAGGCTTAGTAAGATAGTGAAACATATTTCACATCAAAGAGTGTCGTATACTGCCATCTGAATTTCAAAGATATTGCAGTTCCCTGGTTAGCCCCAGGGATGTTTCTGCTGGTCGTAAAACATATTTACACAGCACATCAGAAAACACCACTTGTTGCTGTGTCATAATAATTAGATATTTCATTAGGTAGATCCTGCTTCTGGGCTTGGCACAATTTAATTATTACTTTAATTTCAGTTATATTCAGCAAATAAATAAAATAAAATCTGATTAGGGGCTACATCATTCATTTAACATTGCATGGTACGGTATCGTACTGTAGACTTTGCATTTTGCTGGTTGTAAACATGATCCTGTCTGCTTTGCAATGACACAGTATAGATTTATTTTTTTTGAGGTGGAAATCTCCCTCAAAATTGTTACTAAAACTTCAGTATGGTACATAAGAAAACACACCAGTGCATTAGACCATCCGTATAATCATGGATATGATTGTTTCAATTTGTGATTAATGTATTATACTGCAGATTGTAATGACTGGATGACTAACAGTGCATACGCTGATCGGACAGTACAGGGTGCAGACTAGTCTGGGTCTACACTGATTGTAAGCACAATAAGCATGGCTTAGTTAGATTAACTATTAATGGTAGACATGTCACACGCTTCTGGATAAAGGTGTGAACAACAAGTGTTGACTTGTGGACAAGATATACAGAAATGGAATATTTCGATTTTATCAACATATGTATTACGAGGTCGATTCAGTTAGTTTATTAATCTGATTATATATTAATTAAAGCTTGGGGATGTTTTGGTAAAATATGTGCCGTTTTTACCTGGGATCGCTTTTACCCTGGGCCGTTTTGACCAGTTCACATTTTACCGATTTAGTCTATCGGCTGACAAACTTCTCGTAGGATTTTTATGTGCCCTATGTTTGACACTGGATTCATGAACTAGAACATATACCATGTCGAAAAAACTTGGGTAGACATTTGGTAACACGGCAACGAATGAGAAATCAGAGATGGCCGCCAGCGGCCATTTTGAATTATTGTCGCATTTAACTTTTCAACCAAATGGTCTAGAAACATAAGCAGTACATTATTTCTGACTAATTTCAGGCCGGGAAGTCCATTAGTAAGGCTATTCTTGCGATTGTTGATCTCTCTGATATAGAAATCCAAGATGGCCGCCAAATGTTATGTTACAAATGTATAATTTGCTTGAAATGTTTCTGAATTATAAAGAAATATGTTTATATGCACTCCTATGTTTATTATACTGTCTTAATAAGGCTTAAAATGGCAAATGTCATTTTGCAAATGTCAGTTTCTGGTTGTAATATTTTAAATCTGTAATTTTGACATCATTATTACTGCCATGTAAATGATATAATGGTCAACAAAATATAGCAACTTACAACATTGTTAGTAATATTTATTATCTAACTAAGTCAAACTATTAGTATCATTTACATGTATATGAAGACACATAACTATGTACCAAACGAGGCTGTATGCAAAAATGGGCAACATGTCAGTTGGGACCAGTCTAATACATCCGGCAATTTGATTGCATTCAATGTGGGCAGTGTCCACTTTACTAAGTTTGGCAAATTGTGTATAATTTAAACTGATCCCAAATGCCAAGGAGTACGTTTTGGCATGCTGTATTACCTATTAATTGGCTGTTTGTGTTCAGTTTCCTGTAATATTTGTACGTTTGAGTATTAAAGCTTTGAATACTGTTCTTTACATCCATAATTATATTAGGAAACACTTATAACTGTCAATAAATGTTGATACTTTAAGCACCTGTCTCGAATAACAAAAGTGAATGTGTATGTTACTGTGTTTATATGAGACACATGCATATTGATTATTTGAGACAGTCACTTTAACACTAAGATCCTAAACGTTTGTATGCTCATCATATAATCTTTACACATCCTGATGGATTTTTACACATCGTTATACATTGACATTTACAAAACTTGCAACAAGGAACACCATTCCTTCTGCATGTACATCTGATATTTGCACACTTTGTGCATGTACACATATGTGCACATGTATCAGAATCGGTGTTCTACATACATCGGGCATGAACAACTCCTTTACATCTAAAAACCCGTACTGAGTCGGATCCAACACCGCTGATTCCATACAAAGCAGATATGTCATCTGATATGTTGCATAAAATGCCCTGAGAATGTGTCCCCTAATAGAATGACTAGTTGGAGGTAGCTGGTCTAGTGATAGTCCCTTGCTGTGGTGGTACATGTATGTCCGTAACTGATTCATTGTGGTACACTTACTACCCCCTTTAAGCACCTGGACCAGGTACAACTCGGCTTATTTCATTACATTGTCCATATTGGAAGTGTTATGATATATACCAAAGTCCTTCAAAAGCACAGTTGGGTTACACTTCAAGCCTGCATGTTTAGTACCCAGTTTACTGGTGTAATCACAACCTGTGATAGTATGAACAGCTGGCAGTACGCTACACAAATCCACTCCAACCCTATCTGCCAATGTATGGATGGGGATATAACAAATGGAATCACCGACGCCGGTCTTAACCCAGATTTCATGAAGGTCGTGTTTACTGAGTTCGCTCAAACAGTACATCATCTGTATAAACACATCGGTGTCTGACGATATGACTACAATTCGCTTGGTTCCATTTTTCACTGCATGCATAACATGAGGTACAATCCGGGTATCTGCTCCTTCCAGTTCAATGTGTAATTCGGGTACTTCCTGTGATTTCCCATCAGAAACACAGATACACGGAACTGTTTGTTCTCCTGACATATTGCTTACAAATACCTCAGTAACCTGTAATGATGACTGTGTGTCATTTTGTCCATCAATAATTTGCTGATGAAGCAACAGCTGCAGCTCTCGTTTGTTACTACCAGAAGACCAAAATCGTTCCATTTCAACTGGTAGTGATTTGTTGATGATATTCAGTTCAATAGGACAAGTCGTCTGTCGACGTTTCCTTTCCGAGTCTTTAACTGATTTATCGATGTAGGAATCGAAGATGAAGTCAATTCTATCAGCTCCAATCGTTGATTTCGTAAGATAGTCCAATATTATGTTGCTATATTCGCCAAAGTCTTTGATTCCTTTTGTCCTTATCTTTCTAATGTTAGCCATCATGTCTACGACAAACGTTGTGTGAAATGTGTCATGTCTGTTTGAGAATTTCGGATCATCTGCTGTAAGTTCATGTTCCAGCTCTTGCACAATGGAACCTTTCACTGCCTTTGTCATTAAACCTTCCTGATCAAAGAGACATGATTCTGGTGTGACGTCATACTGCAACAGTTCTTCCATTGTACTTCCCCGTACCCTAGCTACCTCAAGAAGTCTCTGTTGCTGCCCTCGTTCCTTCCGTTGTGATATCTTGACTGATGATTTGTATTATCTTGATGATGAATGTATACTTAGAAAGGTTTTCAGGTTGGTTCGATGGATTGTTTCACAGAAACGCATTGTCTTCTCCACAAAACGGCCTTTTCATATGCTGCATTTCCGATTGTCGTCACATGCAATAGTTGATGCCGAATATCGTCTGTCATTACTTCTTGTGTGACAATGTTGTGGAGTTTGGGTTGAACGGCGTCCACCTTGAATGGATTTTCATATTTCTCAATGAATGTCAGAATGGCCTGAACATTCTTCTCGACCATGATTCACGGTCAGGTCTTACGCGCTGGTTCTTGCCCCGCTTAATTATCTGTGAAGGTTGCTATTGGCCAACATTTCATGGTATATGAATTCCCATTTGGCAACAAATTTCTTTTTTCTAGAACTACCAATTATGCCTGAGCTACCTTTTTGTGATTTGTTGATGATTTGCTCCAGTGCCATATCTGCACCAACTGCTTTGAAATGACAGGTCATCTAGAACAATGATATTCCATTATACATGTTTGACTTTCAGATTTTCAGACTGACGTTCTACTCTTTTACCATGCTTTTGTAAATGTGTCGCTGCTTTTCAATGCCCGTCTGTATATGACCTAAGCCGTTGAACGGACGTTAAACCCCATTTCATCACCTGCTCCTTTCTAAAATTGGATGCCGATAATGTTGTGTCCCGAAGAAACAGCAACGGTTAAACAAAACAAGTAGAACGTCGGTCTGCAAATCCATGTTTATGAAATTACCTAAAGGTACGTTCCAACAAATCTATAATATATAGGTAAACTATTGCCATGGAAACCTTCAATGTAACATGACAACCACATCAAAATGTTTCCAACTAGGGTAATATACTATGCATATTATACAATTGCATATACACTCATTTTGAATGACTATCACAAATATTTAAGCAAATCATGCATTTTCCGCACAATGTTTGGCGGCCATTTTGGATTAATAAGTCAAAGAGATCTCCAATCGCGAATATAGCCACATTAATAGGTTCCTCGTCCTGAAATGAGTCAGAAATGATGTGTTATTTATGTTCTAGACCCATTGGTTGCAAAGTTAAATGAGATACTAATTAAAAATGGCCACCGGCGGCCATCTTGGATTTCTCATTCGTTGCCGGGGTACCAAATGTCTACCCAAGTTTTTTTGACATGGTACATGGTCTAGTTCACGAATCCAATGTCAAACATAGGGCACATAAAAATCCTACGGGAAGTTCCACAGCCTATGCATTAATTACGTGATATGCTTGTACACGTCCCCGCACTGTGACGTCACGGCTATCCAAGATGGCGACTTACAGGCGATTTGAAACCAGTTACAAAACATGAATAATAATGGCATTGACAGTTTTTTTTCGCGATGTTACTTTAAACAATATTTTATTTATTCAATACAAGTGACACATTATACATGGTAACTAATGGGATTTGACCGAAAGCAGAACTTATTCTCTCCCATGTTATCTACCGCATGTTATTTCGATATTATTTAATATGAATCCAGCGGGTCCGTTCCTATCTTTTAAATGAACTACCAGTGGTTAAAAAGCAAACGTTTCTGCGATAGCAGGGTGCATTTTTCACATATTACTTAAACTACACATAGATGACAGTTTTTACTCCGTAACAAGGCTGTTCGCAAGTAAATAGGTAATTCATTGGCCGAAATGTTTATGTTTTATTCACATAGTTATATCTGGTTGAACTACTCGTGAGTTTAGTGGTCCAGTACAAATCCGATGCAATTCATATAAGAAAACTCGTCATACGCATTTATTTCTTTAAACTGTCAACTCACACACCTGTTTTTAGTGCTCAACATCTCAACATATGCCAATCAATTGAACTATTGTATTTGATTGCGTTATATTCAAGTTAATAATGCATGTACCAGATATTGTATATATAGGATCTTACATGAGTGATGATTTAATAAGATATTTATTATACGAGTTTACTGATTTCATAAGAAACGAGGCTATGCCGAGTTTCTTATGAAATCAGTCAACTAGTTTAATAAATATCATATTAAATCAACATATATGTTAGATTACATTTCATTTCATACACACAGCGTCATTTATTGAAGTTGTACTGGTCAACAAACCTGATTTATGTAACAAGCCAAAGTGCATATTTATTACACTAGTGTAATATGATTTTTATTGCACTCTGTTATTACACTGTGAAACCAATTTTATGCAATAAATGCACGCTTGTTTTCAAATTCTGTACAATTTAATTTGCAATATATATTGTTAAACTTATCGTATCATCTTATTTGATCAAATATCAAATAAATGCGATATATTTAAATTTACATGTACTATCAGAATCTGTGATAAACAGGGGAGATAATTTTACTTGAAATAATCTGGCCTTTAGCGAAACATATACCAGTAAGGAAAGTATGAGAAATGTGTTTAATTGTTGTTTTGTTGTGAAATGATATTATGCCACATTTAGAAATAATTTTTCTTGCAGACGCCAGTGAAATAAATTTAAATATAATAAATTAGTAGCCATTCATTTCAAAACATCCTTATAATACTGAAAAATAAATAACGTTGCAAACGCTAGTTACGTTTCCGTATTATCTAAACATGATATTTTACCAGTCTCGATTTTCCCGGGCTACTTGTACTAGGGTACAACTGTACGGGACGCCAAATCTATATAAACTCAAATAATTCATGCTAGCTCTAAATAATTAGAACTAGCATTAAATACTTAGAGATTGCTTCAAATCATTTGAAGAGCTCTCGAAATCAGTTGGAGCTTCCTCTAAATATTTAATGCCAGCTCTAATTATTTAGAGCTAGCAATCAATATTTGACCTTATGTAGAGTTGGCGTTCCAGGAACGCCAACTCTATATAAACTCAAATAATTAATGGTAGCTCTTAATATTCAATGCTGGATCTAATTGTTTAATGCTAGCAACAATCATTGAGTGTATTTAGATTTAACGTTTCATACAACTGGGTTCAGAACGACAAGTATCCACATGATGGAATGGTAATCTAAAAAACTACCATGTTGCTTCTCGGAGTTATTGCCTATATGTTAATCTCTGTATATACACAGCAGGATGGCTGCGGATTTTGGAAAAGTAGGTCCCATGGCATCTATACGAAAATGGAAAGTAGCAGAGAATAGCCAAATTTGTGGTAACAGTTCAGCATATAAAGGAAAAATCAATCATTGATGGTGGTAGTAGTAATTCTTATGGAAGCGTCCTGATGTCAATGCTAAAATAGTTTTATCTCTTAATTAGGAGATACTGACTCCAAATTAGGAGATACTATCTCCTAATTAGGAGTTAGTATCTCATAATTAGGAGTTAGTATCTCCTAATTAGGAGATAGTATCTCCTAATTAGGAGTTTGTATCTCATAAGTATGACTCATAATTAGAACTTAGTAACTCCTAATTAGGATTTATTATATCATAATTAGGAGATATGATTTCCTAATTAGGAATTAGTATCTCCTAATTAGGGTATATTATTTCCTAATTAGGACTTACTATATGTGTCAATGTTAAAAATGTTTTATATCCTAATTAGGAGATATTAAGCCTTAATTAGGAGATACTAAGTCCTAATTAGGATATAGTATCTCCTAATTAGGAGTTAGTATCTCCTAATTATGAGATAAATATATTTTAGCATTGGCACCAGGACGTTTCCATAAATTCTTGCAATCTTGCAATAATCAAAATGAGAACAGATTTCAAGAGTTACTGTGTGCAACTAACCGTAACTATACCTGGATGAGCTATCGGTACAAGACTCTGTAATGACGCCAACGGTGGTGGCCATGACAACGGCAACCTCGGTATCCATGGATACAGAGGGCTATGCATGCTGGGTATCTGTGGTGGAAGAAGGCCGAATGAGGATGGTGGGAAAATCGGCAGGTACGAGTCGCGTCTATGACGAAATACGTCGAACATACGGACTATGTTCTTCTCCTGCTTTCTCCATTTTGCGCGACGGTTTTGAAACCAAACCTAAAACGGGGTCAAAGATCATATGTGGTGATGACTGGCGATTCGTTCCCACGATATTTCAGTTAGTTCTCACGATATAACAATTCGTTCCCATGAAATAACAATTAGTTCTCACGATATAGCATATTTTCATTCTTTCGAATTAACAATTCGTTCAATTATTAATTCGTGGGAACGAATTGTCACTTCGTGGGAACGAATTGTTATTTCGCGGGAACTAATTGTTAATTCGAGGGAATAAATTGCTAATTCGTGGGAACGAATTATTTTATCGTGAGAACGAATTGTTATTTCGTGGGAACGAATTAATGAATTGTTATATCGTGAGAACGAATTTTTATTTCGTGGGAAAGAATTAATGAATTGAGGGAACGAATTGTTACTCTGTGGGAACGAATTAATAAAAAAGATCCATGTCCCCTGCTGGGCTCCGTACACACTCGTATGATTTAGTATGAACACTGTTTCTTTAAAGTCTAACCACCTCGGTCCTTAGCTACAATAATTCGCCTCCGATATTATTTAGGCACAGCCCCGTTTCTTTCATGTGGTGAACAGTTCAATTCGTGAACTGGGGCCCGTTTCACTAAGCTTCGTACGAATTAAATGTTCGTAAGTGCAAATTTAGGATCGTCTGGAAATTTCAATTAATGGATTTACATTTATTGAGCATAGGCTGCATATATGGTCAATAAATGTAAATCCGATAATTGTTTACAAGAAAACAGTGTTAATGTGAAATTTATAGACGATACTAAGTTTGCACTTACGAACATCTTAGTCGTACGAAGTTTAGTGAAACGGCCTGCAGGAACGCAGAGGCTCTGCTACCGAGGCAATTGCCAGAGAACTAAGGTCTGTAAAATAGATAATCCGTGTCAAAAGTAATCAGATTATAACCAGATTAATTGTTTTGTCAATCGATCGAAAATAAAATTATCCTAATCCAGTTTTAGCAATTGTTTCCCGCCCCGTGAGCAAGTGTTATTGTGACTAGTAAGCACAGCGAGTAATGTATGCCATATTCAGCAGATATGTTGTTGAACTCTCCCCACCGCCACCCACCCGCTCACCCACCCACCCCGCCGCACTCCTTCTCCCCTGGGTATATGCGCATTATCATACCAAAACTGCTTCAGTTTTTATTGAGATATTCAGAAAAAAACGTTCGTTGAAGTACATGTAGGCCTAAATATGTTAGTTGTTACAATTATGAGGGCATTCTCGCCAGCAGATGTTCGTTTGGGTAATATTAACGCTGCCGGTAATAGGGTATTTAGATTAAATCAAAGTACTGAAAGTACTGAACATAGGGTATTACAAGATTAAACTAGATTGATTGATTGATTGATTGTTGGTGTTGCAGTTTCATTAACCCTTAAAGGTACATGCCCACTCAGTAGGTACAAAATGTTCTTTACATCAGAGACATCATCTGAGTAGTATATAGGGAGTCAAAATGATACCACCAAGGTTGGGAGAGGTTGTAGGTGATAATAACGCTTCTATACACAGGGCAAAACACCAAATATGAAAAGTAGTCCCCAACAAAAAACAAATGTTGGCGTTGGGTGCCGCAATACAGGGCAACAAAACCACCAGCGCAGGTGGTATTATTCTGACCGATATTTCGAAAAAGAAAAAAAAAGAGAGAAAAAAGGGGAAAAACTATTTTTTTGGTATTTTTGTGGGTGCTGGTACACACTTTTGTTTGTTGGATTTTTTTTGGGAAAGTTGTATCCACATTTGGGATAAAACATCCACAATCGTACTACCACCTCCCAATTCGTATCCACATTTGGGACGAAACATCCACAATCGTACTACCACCTCCCAATTGTGGATACGAATTGCACACACACATCCCTTTTTGGGAAAGTTGTATCCACATTTGGGACGAAACATCCACAATCGTACTACCACCACCCAATTGTGGATTACGAATTGCACACATCCCTTTTTGGGAAAGTAGAAGAAAAATTTGTCTCCCAAGAGGCAAACAGAAATGGCAGACGACACCCATCCACATTTTGGACGAAAAACATCCACAATCGTACTACCACCCCAAAATATGGCATGGGAAAAAAGGTCGAGAAATCCGCAATTGGGACGCAAGCACACAAAAAAGAGGGGGCCGGCTAGATAGACCAAATACAAGCCAACAATTTCTGGAATACCAAACCTGTTTTCCACATGGATGCGCCCCGATTCCAGAATCGATCCACACACGGGATCCCGAAGCAAGAAGGAGCCAACAACCACAAAAACATAGACCACACAAAAGAGGGACCAAATACAAGCCAACAATTTCTGGAATACCAAACCTGTTTTCCACATGGGATGCGCCCCGATTCCAGAATCGATCCACACCCGATTTTCCAAAATGGATCTGCCATCCAAAAAACAATTTCTGTTTTCCACATCCACAATCGAACGCCCAATTGAAGATATGTTTCCCATTGGAATAGACAGACACAATGCCATACAAGGAATGCGAAACATGCGGCAAGGGTTTCGACAAACACGCAAATCTTCGAAGGCACAGGGACCGCAAGAACCCGTGCAGGCCTCCCATGAGAGAGTGTCCCGGATGTGGAGGGAAGTTTGCCACCTACAAGACTCTCTGGCAACATCGCTCGAACAGGTGTCCCGAGGGGCCAGAAGATAGAACCACGGAGGGTAGCAAGAAGAAGGCTGCGACCAGGAAGAGGAAAAGTACCAGTTTTTCCCCTTTTTTCTCTCTTTTTTTTTCTTTTTCGAAATATCGGAGTCAGAATAATACCACCTGCGCTGGTGGTTTTGTTGCCCTGTATTGCGGCACCCAACGCCAACATTTGTTTTTTGTTGGGGACTACTTTTCATATTTGGTGTTTTGCCCTGTGTATAGAAGCGTTATTATCACCTACAACCTCTCCCAACCTTGGTGGTATCATTTTGACTCCCTATATACTACTATCTGAGACATTTCCTGGCAAAATAAACATTCATGCGCCATTATCCCACGTACTGATTGGCATTATTATACATATATCAGACGTAAATTTACACACTGATATCAGGGGCGATAACCGTGTTTGCTTAAAATGTTAACGGACATTACTATTTAATCTCTGTATTTATGTTATGATGTGCAATGATCATACTTTAAAATCTGTCGAAAATATTATTTTTTCAGGTGACGCATTTCTTTAGTATAAATAATTAAAAAAATATCATGCCTCATTTGCATATGAAAATAGCCTGATACCACCGCGCATCACTCTCAGTAAAATAAATATTACTAAATGATTATATCTGTATAGCAGGCACTTGTAACGTTTAGAAACTTGTTAGATTTTTTTTTTTTTTTTTTTTTGTCGTATTTCAGTACTTGCATTAATATGTGTATTAATATAAGCTGGGTGTGTTATACTGTCATTAATGTGTTCCCTCACTGTAAGTTATCACCTTAAATACTGACTTATTGACCCCCTTCCCTGAACGTAGAATTGACACTCATGTTGACGTGTATTGGCCACCATAGACAAATGTCAAACAGGCCGAATTCAGGAATGTCACTAAAATCCACTGTAAATCCATCGATAGAGAGAGAGAATGAGGATTAAACATCAGTTAGACCTACACGTGCGAGTTTTGTTTCGCACAGGTGTCGGGTGAGTTTAAAAATAGGCTGTCGGAAGGTCAAACTTGATGTAGTTTGTGTGTTAAACGCGTCGCTTGTTTCGGAGAGTATTCGGAGGGGAGTTAACTCTGTTACTAAATGTAGCGATGACCGCACGATTTGTGCTGCAAATGGGGGCAAATCACGCGCAACAAAATAATCCGATGTATTTTTGTACGTAGAACATCCGTTGTTGATATTGTGCAGTGCAAATAGTTTTTCATAATATTATTTTCAATTAGCGGTTGCGTATGACAGTTAAACGTTGAGTAACACAATGCATTTTGTTGTTATGGTTATTCCAAGATATCACTACGGACGTGCCCATCGAGGGGGGTCCGGGGCGTGGCTAACTGTCTGACGCGATTCCAATACATAGGCTACCCTATGTAAAAACTACGTTGAAGTTGGCCTAAAAACAGACACGCATGACATACATGGCAGACCGTGTTAGATAGACTTAATACAGATTTAATTGTAATATGAACCGTTTTGATAAATCCACTAATTCCGAAAGTGATAAATAAAGGAAAGGCAAGTATTAACTATTGGATTATGTTCGAGAGAAAGTGGATTATAGCTATATACATTTAACGTTTAAGAACGTTTTGCGTATAGCTGAGACCTATTAGGTCTCAGCTATACGCAAAAGGTTCTTAAACGTTAAATGTACATGCCACTCAGTCGGCACATAGAGAATAGTTAAAATGCAAAATAATAACCCCAGTCACCGCACATATTCATACGCAGTGATTAGGTCGTATTGACAGGATATCACAAATGTTTCACGGCACCGTGTTTCACGGCACATACGCACTGTGTTGACGGGATACAAACTGTTATTTATATGAGAGATACCATCGGAGACAGTTTTTTGCAAACTAAACATTTATTCACCATTACCCCACGTATTGATTGGCATTATTATACATTTCATATCGGACGTAGATTTCCACACTGATATCAGGAGCGATAAACGTGTTTCCTTAAAATGTTAACGGACATTACTATTTATTCTCTGTATTTATTGTTTGGTGTGCAATTATCATACTTTATAATTTGTCGAATATATTATTTTCAGGTGACGCATTTAATTAGTATAAATAATTAAAAAATATCATGCCGCGCGTCACTATCAGAAAAATAAATATTGCTAAATATGTATAGCGGGCAGTTGTAATTTTTAGAACTGGTGGAATAGTTTCACAATTATACACTTACAATTAATTCCTATAAAACATGTTGTGCCTACTGAGTGGGCATGTACCTTTAATAGGCACTGGGTCTCAGCTATACGCAAAAGGTTATTAAACGTTAAATGGGAATATCAGGACTTTTTGAGAAAAAAAATACTATTAAAAAAAAAATGTGTTTTCATCATAGCCCTGTGTAAAGTGGTTATGATGATGCTGGGACCGCTGGGTTGTTTCTATTTTCACACATATAGGTACATAAATATCGGATTTCCTATCTTATAGCGTTCAACAAGATAGAAAAGCTGATACTTATGTACCGATATTGGTGACAATTGAAACAACCCGGCAGTCCTAGTATATAGAAAATAGTAGGTTAGTGCCGTGAATGGGAAAAAATATCTGACCAGGCTCAGGAAATTGGATGGGCGAGGCTCTGCCGAGCACATCCCGTTTCCGTGCCGCGCCAGATATTTTTTCCCATTCACGGCACTAACCTACTATTCTATTTATCCCGTCAACACCTACAAATGACTGTTAAATGCAACAATTGTATTGACTGGATATCACAAATGTTTCACGGCACCGTGTTTCACGGCACATACGCACTGTGTTTACGGGATAAAGTCATTTATCCCGTCAACACAGTGCGTATGTGCCGTGAAACACGGTGCCGTGAAACATTTGTGATATCCTGTTAATACGACCTAATCACTGTGTATGAATATGTGCGGTGGCTGGGGTTATTTTTATTTCATTTTAACGCCATGTGTAGGTATTTTAGGTGTTGACTTTGGATAAATAGAATAGTAGATTAGTGCCGTGAATTGGACAAAAATATCTTGCGCGGCACGGAAACGGGATGTGCTCGGCAGATCCTTGCCCAGTCCGTTTCCTAAGCCTTGCCATATATGTTTTCCCATTCACGGCACTAACCTACTATTCTCTATATATCTTCAGTTACACCACTTTACACAGGGCCATGATGAAACACGTTTTTTTTTATTTTGTGTAGTATTTTTTAAACAATTTTTTTTTAAACGTTATGAGACAGATAAGTGAAACATACTTTAATTGTAGATTTGAATCGAGTTTCTGAACTCAATTGTACATGTACTTATACAGTGTAAGGGCTGTTTAAAAAAAAACCATCTGGCTTTGGTAAATAAAATAAGCACAGGCACATACATGCGACGCATTGCATTTAATGTTTTCCATACCTCAAGGTGTATGCTCACGTGGTACTAACAACAACAACAAGTACCTATTCAAAGTATGTATTATTTTATAGTGTCCTTATTACGTAACGGATTTTGATGAAATATGGCGCATCAGATGCGTCTTGTTAAGCTGCATTTGGTGGTCTCTGTATTTTCGCCCAAACTTATGTCGTATTTGCGAAGTATCGATTTCTGTGTCTTCATTTTCGTCTCTTTTTTCGTCTCCGACACGGAAATAGATTCTTCGCAAAAACGACATAAGTCTGTGCCAAACTCCCTAAACCACCAAATGCAGCTTATGAAGACGCGTTTGCTGCGCCATATTTATTCAAAATCCGTTGCATATTAAGGAAACTATCAAATAATACTTACTTTGCAGTGGGCGACGTTGTTGTTGTTGTAACCACGTGATCATGCACCTTGTACCTGGACCCTTGCTTCTGTCAGATCTACTTTTTCCGCCATCTGCTCACGCAGCGTGCAGTCGGGGTAGTGCGTGTGGCGGAAAACAGTCTCCAGCTCTCGTAGTTGTTCCGCCGTAAAAGTAGTGCGATTCCTGCGCTGTTTTTTTAAATTTGACGTTGTGCCATCGTCTTCCAATGAGTTTCGTTCTTTATCATCGGCACCTGATACATGTACAGCGAATATTTGTTAAAGGTTCGCATACGAAACAAAAGAAAATAATGAAAAACCCAGTGAAAACGATCGTTTTTACAATGCATAGAAACGATTTTCGTGCGTGAAAACGATATTATCGTTTTAAATACCAGGCTTTCAATTACATTGTATTTAAAGGCTTGTCGTTTCTTTCAACGAATAGTTTTGACAACGTTTTCGTTATGTTTAATTAGAAAGCGATGTTTTCGTAGCTTTAAACGTGACTGAAAATATCGTTTTCTAATTACATAAACGAAAACGCTGTCAAAACGATATGTAAACGATAGACTGCAGAAATGGGACTTATGGGTTTTGCGATCGGTGTAGATCCAGATCAGCCTGTGCATCCGCACAGTCTGATCAGGATCTGCACCGTTCGCCATTCCGTCAATTAATCACATGTCATGCATTTAACAAGCAATATAGATCCTTATCAGGCTACATAATCTGATCAGGAGCTACACTGGTCATCTATCCCATAAGCCCCATTCCTCCAGTTACAGCCACATACAGGATGAACTTAACACTGCCTATCCTAGTTAGTTTCCAAACTCGTCTGATAAACTTGAAATTACAGTGGAACCTCTCTAAACCGGACACAAAGAAAACACGTAAATAGAATAGTAGACGAAGCCTCACCCATCCCGTTTCCTAAGCCTTGCCAGATATTTGTTCCCATTCACGGCACTAACCTACTATTCTCTCCCTATTTTCCTAATTTCTGAACCAAAGTATATGTTGTGACCACTCATTTGAACCGTCTCGGCTCAAATGAGTGGTCACAACATATACTTCTGATGAGAAATAAAGAAATTCTTGAGCCTTGCCGGATATTTTTTCCCATTCACGTCACTAACCTACTATTCTCTATCAGGTAATACCTGTATATACCTTGTATACTTGTATATACCTGTATATACCTTGCCGGATACAATATAACATCTCTAACCCGGACATCCCGATACCATAAGTGGGTTTCATGTATCACTGTTGATAATGTATGTATGCGGGGACCTCTCTAAACCGGACACCCCGATACCATAAGTGGGTTTCATGTATCACTATTGATAATGTATGTATGTGGGGACCTCTCTAACCCGGACACCCCGATACTATAAGTGGGTTTCATGTATCACTGTTGATAATGTATGTATGCGGGGACCTCTCTAACCCGGACACCCCGATACCATAAGTGGGTTTCATGTATCACTGTTGATAATGTATGTATGCGGGGACCTCTCTAACCCGGACACCCCGATACCATAAGTGGGTTTCATGTATCACTGTTGATAATGTATGTATGCGGGGACCTCTCTAAACCGGACACCCCGATACTATAAGTGGGTTTCATGTATCACTGTTGATAATGTATGTATGCGGGGACCTCTCTAACCCGGACACCAAGAAAATATCTGTGATGTTATTTTTGATGAGTTACTTGGTAATTTATCGCAGGTGATAATGTATGTTCGTGATCGCATATCACACAACTATAGCTCAGAATTATCAAATGCCTGATTTACAGTGAAACCTCTCTAAGCTGGACACCCTGGGGTCCGATTTAGAGAGGTTCCACTGCATTAATCATCGTGTGCATGTTTTCATGTTCATGTTCATTTCTCTTATTTCCAGCTATTTTCGTATGGTCGTAATGTGAAACGTACGGAGCCCCACAGGGGACGTAGAATTCTTTTTTTTTTATTAATTCGTTCCCACGAAATAACAATTCGTTCCCACGAAATAACAATTCGTTCCCTCAATTTAACAATCTGTTCCCACGAAATAACAATTTGTTGTTAATTCGTGGGAACAAATTGTTATATCGTGGGAACGAATTGTTAATTCGAGGGAACGAATTGTTAAATTAACGGAACGAATTCTCATTTCGTGGGAACGAATTGTTAATTCGAGGGAACGAATTGTTATATCGTGAGAATGAATTGTTAATTCGAGGGAACGAACTAATAACAAAAAATCCATGTCCCCTGCAGGGCTCCTTAAAAACGTGACAAGATGTAACAATAGCAATGTATTTAATCGTGCTTTTTCGTATATGGATGGAGTATAAATGACAAATTTGCCTCAGGTTTCCGGTGTTATTAACATGATTAAAGTCGGGAAGAATATAGCATGAAACATATATAGGATATCAGGGCTCCAGATAAGGAATTAGTAATTGAGTAGTGTCACTCCATCATTTCTGAAGCAATTGGGTATATCAAAAAATTAACTGGGTAAAATAAAATCACACTACTGTTTGCATATCATATTGCTTTGAAATGAAAACATGTCTTGGCAACCAAGATGTGTTTTCATTGAAACTAAGAAAGATATGCTATATGTGTGGTCTGTTTATTGTTGCCAGGCAACACGAGACCTCTTCGTGTTCTTATTCGGCTTATAGTTAAGGGTGTGAATTGGCTTGAACACCTTCCATACCCGGGATATACATGTATAGCCCAAAACGCAGGCCGATGGTCGTCGGAAATATAAACCAGGCCAACGACCAAACCATCGACCTGCTTCTTTACAGGGCTATATCCCGGGTATGTAAGGTATTCGAGCCAAGTCCCATCATTAAATATATGCCGAATAATGAACGAATGAACGGTGGCGAAGACTGCATAACTATATCACAGAATAATATTTATCCCGTCAACACAGTGCCAAGGTGTATGATCACGTGTACCAACAACAACAACAAGTACTGAAACTTCCAGAATCCATCCAATTCAAAGTACGTATTATTTTGTATTGTTCTTATTACCTAACGGATTTTGATGAAATATATGGCGCATCAAACGCGTCTTCATGAGCTGCATTTGATGGTCTCTGCACTTTGGCCCAAACTTCTGTCGTTTTTGCGAAGAATCGATTTCCGTGTCTGCCGACACAGAAATCGATTCTTCGCAAAAACGACATAAGTCTGTGCCGAACTCACTGGACGACCAAATGCAGCTCATGAATATGCGTTTGCTGCGTCATTTTTCATCAAAATCCGTTTCATAGTAAGGAAATTATCAAATAATACTTACTTTGGAGTGGGTAAAATTTCAACACTTTCATCAACTGTTGTTATTTTTATAACCACGTGATCATGCACATTGAGTGCACATGTGCTGTGAAACACGGTGCCGTGTTGACGAGGTTGATTTTTTCTGTCTTAGGAGTAAATGAACCTATTGTTTAATTCATGCAGAACCAGTACAAAGCCTCGCCCATCCCGTCTTCTAAGCCTTGCCAGATAGTTTTCCCATTCAAGGCACTAACCTACCATTCTCTATATAAGGTTAGACCACACCAAATAGTTTTACTATATAAATTAACCGAATGCCATCCAATAAGGCCTGTCTCTCCCACTTTCACTATTCATATGGATGCTGTGGGACCTAATTGTACATGAACTGCAGCTAGTCTGTACTGGTTATGCATGAATTAAACACTATGTTCACTTACTCATAAGGAATAAAAATCCAACCTCGTCATATTCCCAAATATTGCTTAGATTTGTTGGCCACGGAAACTCTATTTTCATCACGTGACCAAAGCACCCCAAAATGTTTCTCAATTGAAACTGGGTAGTAATGGATCAAGATTTGCAAGCAAACTGTGTCTGTGACCTCAAAATGCTCGCACTATTTGTTTATACCGGACTATTTCTGCTTACCCCCTGGGCAAGTTCGCGCCATTTGGTATCCTCTAACCATACGTGGGCCGCTACCATTGATTTCCTCTATCAAGGTGTATGATCACGTGGTACTAACAACAACAACAAGTACTAAAATTTTCAGAATCCATCTGATACTTAGTAACTCCTAATTAGGACTTAGTATCTCCTAATTAGGACTTAGTAACTCCTAATTAGGAGATAAAAATATTTCAGCATTGGCACCAGGACGCTTCCATACTATGGCTTATGAAAATGTTGTACAATTAATTACAACATCATATGATGTTTTCCAATGCATACAACATTTTTCTGCAAACATAATTATTTATGTGATTTTGCTTGCATCTGTGTCATGCTGGCATGATTTCAGTTGCAGAAGAGTGTGAAACTGCTGCTCGGAATTTTCGTCCGAATTATTGGCAGCCATTTTATCTGTCAGAAAGGCAGGTCTGCTGCTCGAAAACAAAACGGTCGGTACCAGTACAGACTATGATCAGTGTGACAAGGTGTGATTGCAGAATTGGTACAATTAGCAAGTATTAGTGCAGTGTCCGCATGGGATATTTGAAATCCATGTTGTGAAATGTGTGGTCGCGGCCAAATAAATGCAGATTTGGGCACATTTTGTGTAAACACAGCAGAGTGCAGACAGCCTGTGTATTATGTCTGAATTGGCTTTTGCTGTTAATATAGCTCTTGTACCTATCAGATAGCAAGTGCATGCAGCAAACAGATTATGTGAATATGTGAAGTGAAAATAATCACAAATAAGTTTCGGCTGCGGTCGCAGGCCCGAAAACTCCATAAATTGCCTAAAATGTGTGAGGATTGCCACCGAAACGTCAGCAGGCGGAAATGAGGTTAGAGAATACAAAAGGGCGCGAACTCGCCCAGTAGTCCGATATAAAAAATAATGCGGGCGTTTTGAGATCACAGACACGGTTTGCTTACATATGTTGATCCATTACTACCCAGTTTCACTTGAGGAACATTTTGGGGTGCTTTTGACACCAGTTTTCAGCATATTTGTAGCATTTAAAAGAAAACACTGAACCTGTTGGTCACGTGATGTAAACAGAGTTTCCTTGGCCAAAAAATGTAAACAATAGTTGGCATTTCTTAGGAGTAATTAAACTTATTGTTTAATTCATGCAGAACCAGTACAGACTGGCTGCAGGTCATGTACAAGTAAGTTCCACAGCAGAAAGTAGGAGAGACTGGCCTTACTGGATGGGATTCGGTTAAATTAGATAGTTAAACTAGTTGGTGTGTTCTAACCTTGAAACCGCCTCACATGACAAGCATGTTCCGATTTGCAAAATAATCCCTAAACATATGCTTGAAACGGATGTAAATGGTACATTGACATGCCTGTGAAGTACATTTGTTTCTACAACGAAAGAGCGTATATGGCATAACACATCTGGATTATTATTTTAACTTTTGACTGCACTGCGCATGAATATCTGATGAGTTAGTGTGGTTAAACCTATATTAGACGTAGATCCAGCTGGGGGTGTCCGGCTCATGTATTATTCATGAATTAAGTCCTTATTCTATCACGCATGTACGATGCTCTTAAAGTTACTGTCTGTTCCACGTTTTGCTGCATTTGGCCATTAAACACATTAAAGTACTTTTTCATCAATAACAAAAATGTCACCCTCCCCAAATTTTGTTATTGATTTTATTGCCAAAAAACGATTTTCCTATGGGAATTTAACATGGTGAGTCAATTTCCAAAAATTGGAAATTGACTCCGAAACCTGACGAGATAGCTTGAACATGATGAAACTAAGAAAACAAAAGTTAGATTTTGAAAATCGGTCCACAAATAAAAACAATATTTGAAAACAATCGATTTTTAGCCCCCAATGTTATATTCCCATAGGAAAATCTTTTTTTTCGCAATAAAATCAATATTTGATGCAATTTGAGGCGACTATTTTGTTATTGATAAAAAATTACTTAATTTTAAATAGTTTTTAGATTCAATGTGTTTAACGTGCAAAACGTGGAACAGACAGTAGTTAACGGGCAGTAACTCTGCAAACTCAGATACTGCTACGGACGTTACGGGAGTTTTTATAGAGTTACTTTCCGCAACTACCTTAAATTATGGCATGTAAAGCAATGGACGAATATAGCGTATGTTTATAAATGCTTCAGTTCTATATTGTCCTTGTAGGTTATACCATTGAATTTCATCGATTAATGGCCTGATTTTCTTCCCTTGAATGCATACTGTTTTTTGAAATGACGTGACGTGCCGTGACGACATGAAACATTTTGCAAATTCAAATTACACAAACTGGTCCGGGGATATGTAATTCCATTCGGGTCATGTTTATTTTTTGTTGGCTGCTGGCCCATTTCACATTCTTATTTGTAATATTTTGTGAAAATGGATCTTATGACGTCACGATACCTGGACTTTAGGTATAATCGTATCGCCGACGGATGTAAATATACATCATTGGCTGATACGGTGAACAGCGTAGTCCCAGATCAGCATACGCTGGTGGCAAACTTCATAAGACCCATTTTGTCAACCGACGGCCGATTTACCTTCGTCCGCCGGGTCGTTTACGACATCCACTTCATCGTCCGACGAGTCCGACGAAAACTGCTCACATTCCGGCAAATACGTCGGCCGGCTTGACTCCATGATCTTACGCAATTCACATTAACAGTCGGTCAATATAGCTATGCAACGCACAAGGAACATTCCGTTACATGCATAGTCCAGTATACGCAACGCACAACGAACAGTCTGTTACATACATAGTCCAGTATACGCAACGCACAACGAACAGTCTGCTACATACATAGTCCAGTATACGCAACGCACAACGAACAGTCTGTTACATGCATAGTCCAGTATACGCAAAGCACAGCGAAGAGTCACATAGTATTTATTAGCTATGCAATTCACAACGAATAGACATATACATATGTAGATATGCATGTGTATGTAGCGCACGAGCATATGTCTGTTACGTACATCTGATCAATCCAAAACGAATATACATCTACCTATTACATAGCTGTATACATGCGTATGTAGCACACGAGAATATGTCTTAATTACGGCTGTGCAACGCACAAGGAACAGTCACATATATTTCACATACAGTTCACAGAGACATATACGTGTAGATATGCTTTTCACAACGACCAGTTGTCACATATAGCTGCCACAGTGCAATTCACAACGAACATTCACCTTGTCTCATATATGATTCGTTGTTGTCCGTAAATGTGCAATATCCATTCTGCTACATTTGAATATACAGTGGAACCCCTCTAAACCGGACACCCTGGGAGGTCCCCAGGGTGTCCGGTTTAGAGAGGTTCCACTGTAAAACAGACAGATGAATACTTCAAGACATGTGTGGCTGCTTAGCGATCATGAACAGACATTATTATCGGAGGTAAATGGCAATGTAACATATCTAAATTAAGCACAACTAACTTTCCTCTGTGTTCGGTTTACAGTGGTTCTACTGTATCCTAGTGTGTCGCTATGTTGGTTACATTTATAATTCGTTTCCATGAATACCAAACCAGTACGTCGTCTTTTGTCAGTGTTTGTTGTACATGGTTACTTTTTATCCGTGCTAATGTTACAACGAGGATGATAGTTTTAAAACATACATATATTTCTAAATACGTTATTCGTGGTTTTCCAGCACTACTGCATGTAATACGTGTGAATTCTTTATACAGTTGAACCTCTCTCAACCGCACACCGTGTGGACGCCATTGCGATTCATTTAGACGTGTTTCACTGTAACTTAGTTCATTGTCGTGTCTGTTCATGATTGCAAGTGACACAAAGTGTTTATGGAGTGCTTAATGACAGTGGAGCCTCTCTAAACCGGACACCCGGGGAAGTCCCGGGTGTCCGGATTAGAGAGGTTTTCCACTGTACCTAAGTATGTGCACCTGCAGCAATAAGGCATTGTTCAAGAAACGATATGTTTAATTGTAAGTTTGACATGTACAAATATGTATTATACAAATATATATATATTTGTTGATTGTTTTATTTTCTTAATTAATATTTTCCCTGTGTTTTAAATAGCCGTCTCATCAGGATCTGCACTATTTGAAAGTAATTTTTATATTTTTGAGCACCAAAAATACCCCCTTTTCATAAATGGACTATCATTTTGTGACAATTAGATCGGCTGCAAAATTACCATATCAACATCCATTACAGTTGCTTAGGGGTGAAAGGGTTACAATCCGAAACTATTCATACATGTACACGTAGCATTTTACTAATTTTATGATATCCGAGTTACGTGTGTTTTGGCGATTCCATTTTTAGTATTGTATTTATTTAAAAATATAAATTATGTTACCGTATTAAGCATAAGTATTGTACGTATTTGATAAATAAACACAATCCAAATTGTCCATCTGCTTATTAGATCGGCGTCTAAATGAACTATAATATGTTCGGCCAATCTACTCGATTTTCGGCCTTGTCGCAATCCCGTAATTGGCCGGTATTGATTTCGTGAAACTACGATATGTGCCGCCTTTGACGTCGACAGTTGACACAAATTTTCAGACCACATGCGGAATTGTGCTTTGTACTTTTCGTCAGTTTTCGACACCATTTACATAAGATATGTCCTATTTTCAAAATCATTTTCGGGCATTCTCATTGATGCCATTATGCGGGAATTCTCATGGATTTATATTTATGCCCGGATCTGATTAAATCAACAACATTACAACTACTCCGTATTTAAATAAATAGATTTACGTAAATGGTATAGAAAATTAACGAGACACAAACATAGATCAGTTTATTTTTAAGTTTTCATCGTCAACATTGTTTTTAAAGACGTCGGAAAATTATGGAAACTAATTAAGGGATGTTATCCCATAGCATTGAGAACTTTCCCATTACAATTTCAGTAGTAATCCTTAAATTCGAACGGCCGTTTGACCCGTCACGACAAAAATGGTCTCACCAAACTTTTTACATGTACAATGTAACCTCTCTACAACAGCCACCCATGGGAAGACGCAAAACTGGCTGTTGTAAAGAGGTGGCTGTTGTAGGGAGGTTAACGCTGAATTACATTTTGTCGTCTGCTGTTTATTTATTTTCTTCGATAATTCTCATCAAATACATGTTTTGACAGCGTTTTAGAATCATTTCCAATGGAAATGATTCTAAAATGCTGTCAAAACATGTTTTTATTGAGAAAGTAGGCAAAAGCAACAGTAGACCACAATGTTCGTGTTCAGCAGTCTAATGGTTAGATACAGAGGAAACCATCCATTTGGGATATAAAATAGCGGCTGTTACAGAGAGGGTGTTGTTGTAGAGAGGTGGCCGTTCTGGGAGGTTTGACTGTACTATTACTTGTAACATTAGCCTACGTATCCGCTCATTATATGGCCGGTGCTGGTAAAAACGTACCCAAGTCAAAGCGTACACATTTTTTTTGGGTCAAAACGTACCTATGTCGAGGTCAAAACGTACCAATTCGATAAGTCAAAACGTACACACTAACCCTGAATAGTCAAACAAGGTGCATGATCACGTGGTTACAACAACAACAACAACAATGGCTGAAAGTGTTGAAAGCGCGCCCACTCCAAAGTAAGTATTATTTGGCAACGGATTTTCATGAAATATGGCGCAGCAAACGCGTCTTCATGAGCTGCATTTGCTGATCCCGGCAGTTTGGCACATACTTATGTCGTTTTTGCGACGAATCTTCGCAAAAACGGCAGAAGTTTAGGCCAAAGTACCGAGACCACCAAAATGCAGCTTAACCACACCCGTTATCCGGAGATACGCAACTAGGGGAGGAGAACATGGAAAGGGGAACGCACAAACTAGTGGGAATTTGGAGGGTTTGTAAAATTAGCTAAAACAATATATTTTATGCATGATCAGAACAATGTGAGCTTGCAACGTTGAGGAAGAATGATTGAAGCACATGTAGCAAAAATATTGAGCTCGAACGCCGTCGTAAAAGTTGAAAATTTATAAATTCAATATAGGATTTTATTTTTTTTTGTCATTTTTGTTTAAAAAATCGTCTTTCTTGCACCAATCGTATGCTTTTCAGCACTATCAGGCATACAGTTATGTTTGCTGATCATTTACACTGATACCTTGAAAGTGACAGCGACCAGGATCTTCTGAGAAGAAAATGGCGGCCGTTTTATGCACCGTGGTATAGCGCAAAATGGTGCACAAAAACTATGGACTGGAGGACACAAATTGGGGACGAGTGCACACAAACTGTGGAACGCGCTGCACAGAAAATGCCAATATACGTGGGTTTTAAGTTGCAAATTCACGTATGTATTTACAAAAATATTATATTTGCAGACGAGGATCCACGAATATTTACGCAGGGGCCGGTCCAAATGTGTCTGTAAGGAATTTATGCAAGTTTTTAATCAATATTCACCACAATTATGCATTGTTTTAGTAAGTTCGCTGTTCAATGCAGGCTTCTTTAGCAGCGCTCGTTTATTAATGGGCGAGCAGAGCCTCATTTCGTATGCAATCAGTAAACCCGTTTAATACATATCACACATTAAACCATAGGTCACCACCTAAACTCGCACCACACTTCGTTTATAACTTGAAGCACGGGGTTTGGGAGAATCAACCATGCGGAACTGAGTTAACCATGCTAATCGATGACCAGGCGAAGTAGTGCAACCAAGGTCAGGGCCGGATCCTGGATTTGGAGAAAGGGGGGGGGGTGGGCGAGGGGGGTATGGGGGTCCTCCCCTAGAAAATTTAGAAAATTTGAGTGTCTCTGATGCATTTTCCTGGCATTTGAGAACAGAATACTGATAGCCTTTTCTAATCTGAATAAAAAAAATCATTGCTTCGTCAAAAATAGGGGGGGGGGGGGTCGTACGCCTCTCACGCCCCCACCCCCCTGGATCCGGGC
Organism: Conchocele bisecta; assembly: GCA_029237695.1. NCBI lineage: Eukaryota > Metazoa > Mollusca > Bivalvia > Lucinida > Thyasiridae > Conchocele > Conchocele bisecta. The sequence goes on from CM055279.1 coordinate 4,229,556, forward strand.
CTGAAGGTGCAACTAATCAATTATTATCATTGGCGTTAGCAAGACGTTTGGCAATGATAACCATAATGAGAGTGTCCTGTGTATTCTCGAGGCAGATAGCGACACATTCCAGTCGGAATTATCCCGGAATAAGGACCGACTCTCATTGCAATTGAGATACTGCACAGTCCGTCAGCGGGCTGCAAAACACACATAGAGCACCCACCGCCACAAGTTTAAGAACTTTCCACCGGTAAAGACAGTGATGCTGGAGCGCGAGTGGCCTAGGGTGTAGCGAGATGGACTGTAGATCGGAGGTCCCCGAACTGCGCAGGTTCGAGACGCGGTCGGAGCCGGCGTGTTGTGTCCTTGAGCAAGACACTTTGTGGTGGTGATCGTGTAAATATTTTACACACATGTAATACATGCATGGTGACTGTCTAGATGGTACAATGTACACAGATAAGACGTACCGCAGTTACCCTTGGTGATGGGAAATAAAGAGATATCTCGCTAGGACGAGGGTGCTCCGAGGACACCGGAGGAATATATATCATACAATACAATTGCAGTGTTACTTAGTATAAGTATGGTGTTTATATGTTGTATATACACATCACGGTGCTCTCCGACAAACAGTGGGTGCTACAGAAACAACAACGATTGCGTCACAAACATTCTATGACGGACGGAATGGTCGTAGGACGAGCGAATGCACTTGTGAATCGATGGATTGGTTATCGCGGACAAAACTTTATGGCGACCCCCCGAAATTCTGCGGATGAAATCATGTCGACTTGTCGTATGCCGTGCAAGCTTGCTGTGGTCTTTCTCCGGGTACTCCGGTTTCCTCCGAGTTTAGGTGGTGACCTATGGTTTAATGTGTGATATGTATTAAACGGGTTTACTGATTGAAATACGAAATGAGGCTCTGCTCGCCCATTAATAAACGAGCGCTGCTAAAGAAGCCTGCATTGAACAGCGAACTTACTAAAACAATGCATAATTGTGGTGAATATTGATTAAAAACTTGCATAAATTCCTTACAGACACATTTGGACCGGCCCCTGCGTAAATATTCGTGGATCCTCGTCTGCAAATATAATATTTTTGTAAATACATACGTGAATTTGCAACTTAAAACCCACGTATATTGGCATTTTCTGTGCAGCGCGTTCCACAGTTTGTGTGCACTCGTCCCCCAATTTGTGTCCTCCAGTCCCATAGTTTTTGTGCACCATTTTGCGCTATACCACGGTGCATAAAACGGCCGCCATTTTCTTCTCAGAAGATCCTGGTCGCTGTCGCTTTCAAGGTATCAGTGTAAATGATCAGCAAACATAACTGTATGCCTGATAGTGCTGAAAAGCATACGATTGGTGCAAGAAAGACGATTTTTTAAACAAAAATGACAAAAAAAAATAAAATCCTATATTGAATTTATAAATTTTCAACTTTTACGACGGCGTTCGAGCTCAATATTTTTGCTACATGTGCTTCAATCATTCTTCCTCAACGTTGCAAGCTCACATTGTTCTGATCATGCATAAAATATATTGTTTTAGCTAATTTTACAAACCCTCCAAATTCCCACTAGTTTGTGCGTTCCCCTTTCCATGTTCTCCTCCCCTAGTTGTGTATCTCCGGATAACGGGTGTGTTAACAAGACGCGTTTGATGCGCCATATTTCATCAAAATCCGTTAAACAATAACTACAACATAAAAGCATACGTACTTTGAATGAGAGAGGTTTTGGAAATTTCAGTATTTGTTGTTGTTGTTGTTGTTGTTGTTGTTGTTGCAACCACGTGATCATACACTTTGTCAAATGTGCCCATGTGGTGGGTACATTGTCAAGAATGGAATGTTTTGACTTCTGAATACGCATGTTTTGAAATCCGGACGGGTACCAATGACTCCCGGCTGGGTACACTTTGACTTCGGTATTGTCTTTTTAATTATAAATAATTCCAGCACAAAACTATTTACACAATTCCCTAACATTTGATTGGTCCGTAGCATGTCTCTGTCCAAAATTTGTATCCGAGTAAACTCCCACGCCGAACTACTTTCCGTAACCGTCAGGCGCAGTTAAAATAATTCTTAAGAAAACTGAAAATAAACACATTTTCTTGATGAATTTATTTCAAATGCTGGAATTATATGGAATGAATGGCCTTTTTGTGGAATTTATCGGGGATATAAACTTTGAAAAGTCGCGGGAATACTGGACGAGGCCTCCCGATAAATTCCACAAAAAGGCCATTCATTCCTATAATATATTTTATTTATAAATATTTTATCATCTGTTATCTTTTATCATATTTTCCCATGGGTACGTTTTCACTTCTACCCTTGTCGGCTGTATCAGGATAGTTTGATAAGCAAATGAGGCAGGGCATTTTTAAAGTATTTATATCAATTCAATGCGTCACCGGAGTATGATTATTGCACATCAACAAATAAATAGAGATTACATAGTTGATTCCAGTAACCTTTTAAGGAAAAACGGTTATCGCCCGTGATATCAAGAGTGGTATTTCAAGTTTGATATAAAAAGTATAATACTACCTTCGACACGTCCGGAAATGGTAAATGTATGTTTATGTTGCCTGAAAATTGTTTATCTAAAGAATGGAAGAAAACAATATGTCTCCTTATATTCCAACTTGGGATGTTGGAGTCCAGGGGCCCGCTTCACTAAACTCCGAACGACTAAAATGTTCGTAAGCGCAAACTTATGATAGTCTGTACATTTCACATTAACAATGTGTTCTTGTAAACGATTATTGGATTTTCATTTATTGAGCATAGGCTGCATATACTCAATATATGTAAATCCATCAATTGAAATTTGCAGGCGATCCTAAATTTGCACTTACGAACATTTTAATAGTACGAAGTTTAGTGAAACGGTCCCCAAGTTTAAATGTACATGCCCACTCAATAGGCACAAACTGTTCTGTATATCAGAGACATAATCTGAGACATTTTCTGGCAAAATGAACATTCATTCACCATTACCCCACGTATTGATTGGCATCATTATACATTTGATATCCGACGTACATTTCCACACTGATATCAGGGACGATAACCGTGTTTCCTTCAAATGTTAACGGACATTACTATTTATTCTCTGTATTTATTTTTTTATGTGCAATGATCCAACTTATAAACTGTCGAAAATATTTTTTAAAAAATTCAGGTGATGAATTTAATTAATATAAATAATTAAAAAAATATAATGCAGCATTTGCATATGGAAATAGCCTGCTGCCACCGCGAGTCACTATCAGTAAAATCAGTATTACTAAATGATTATATCTGTATAGCGGGCACTTGCAATTTTTAGAACTGGTGGAATAGTCACACAATTATACACTTATTTAATTCCTATAAAGAGCAGTGTGTGCCTACTGAGTGGGCATGTACCTTTACAGTATTTTACTCTCCAGCTTCATCACTTTATTCGCATATCCGAGAGTCATTGCATTTAACATTCATTTACAAAATGTACGACATATTATCTAACATTAAATCGTCAAAAAAAACAACAACAACGACCAATGGAGTTAGCCCCATTATTCCATTGACACCTTCATACATCTACTAAGGCCTCAATAAATGACTATACCTGACATTTTTATCGATAAAACGCCAACCCTACATGTTTTGGCAAATCAAATAAAATCAGTCATGTTGTATGCAATAAAAGTTAATAAAAGACAACAAATTTAATAAAAATATAGTATAAAAATAAATTAAACTTCCGCTATCAATACCTAACTTTTTATGAGACGTTACCAGAAACAAACAATTGCTTAGGCCTAAAAAAAGGCTCAAATTTCCTTCTTTTTTTTCGGTAGCAAAAACCAGAAAAAAAGCAACACGATTGGTTTTGTTGTATCGGGGTGTTCCTCCCAATTAGCAATAGGTATACGTTATAATCGGATTTCTTAGGGTCAGTTAAATAATGGCTAGTTAAGTATGGTGAAATGAACGTCCTTAATCCGACAGTTCCTTAATCTCGTGTATGTCTACTTGTGGAAATCCGGGCTATGTAATGAGATGGTAATTGCCATGAGAAAATGAAACGACACATACATATGAGATACGCCTTACCATTGTGTACCTTCGGACATCTGCGTAATTTCCTTAAATACCTGTACAAATCTTACAATATTTTTCATAAATAAAGTCAAAGGTTGACAAAACTTTCAGAGTACATGCGGAATATAATTCCGCATGTACTCTGAAAGTTTTGTCAACTTTAGATGCCATCTACGGAAAATATTGTAAATTTTGTAAACGTATTTCATGAAATTACGCAGATGTCCGAAGGTACAAAATCGCATGGCGTGTCTCGGTTATGACCGACACTATACATAGAGGTTCTTACATGAACGATGATTTAATAAGACATTTATTAACGTTTTGTCCCTAACGAGCCGCCATACCTAGCAAAACAACATTTTCGTTCAGTAACCGGCGGGTTGTTAATAGACGAAAATAAATGTGTTTCTTTTCTACAGCATGTAGCTGAATGAGAATTCGTCAAGAAACCGGCACCTACTTCGACATGAAACTGTTACGCTGGCGCGGGGTACAGCAGCACCAGTGATACTAGCTACAATAATTTGCCTCCGATGTGTTTTATCCCGTCAACACAGTGTGTATGTGCCGTGAAACACGGTGCCGTGAAACACGGTGCCGTGAAACATTTTTGATATCCAGTCAATATTATTTTTTCACTTTACAGCCATTTGTAGGTGTTGACGGGATAAATAGAATAGTAGGTTAGTGCCGTGAATGGGAAAAATATCTGGCGCGGCACGGAAATGGGATGTGCTCGGCAGAGCCTCGCCCATCCCGTTTCCTGAGCCTTGCCAGATATGTTTTCCCATTCACGGCACTAACCTACTATTCTCTACCTATTTTCCTTATTTCTGAACCAAAGTATATGTTGTGACCACTCATTTCAACCGTCTCGGCGATACGGTTCAAATGAGTGGTCACAACATATACTTCTGATGAGAAATAAAGAAATTGTTGACCCTTGCCAGATATGTTTTCCCATTCACGGCACTGACCTACTATTCTCTATATCTACGCGAGAGCTATAGAGCGGGATAGCAATTGTGTTTCTATAGTGATACTGTAGCTGTGAGTATTCTCACATACTGTTACTTTCCTTTTTGGGTCGTAGACCACTGGTCGTGGAGTGCATGGTTGTGCAGTGGATCCTCTCTAAACCGGACACAATTTGGACGACATTGCGATTCATTTAGACATGATTGCTAGTGACAGAAGGTGTTCATGGAGTGCTTAATTGCAGAGTAACCTCTTTAAACCGGACACGCGGGGAGATCCCGATGTCCGGTTTAGAGATGTTCCGCTGTACATAAATGGAACTAGATGACTAGCACGAAATATCGCATCGGAATTCCTACGCGTTTTCTATCTTTGCCTACTTGATATCAAAAGACCCTAGCCTGATATTCTCTCTACATGAATGTGCATGATCACGTTACAACAACAACAATGGCTGAAAGTGTTGAAAGCGCGCCCACTACAAAGCAGGGCCGTAACGGCCACCACGGCGGCACGGCGCTGCCGTGGCATTATTTTAGCCTGTTTTTTTTTCTTCGTCAGCTTCATGCGGCGTTGAACATCCAATAACAACGCAATAAGCATGTTACGACATTTGTAAACGGTGGCCAAAATGGTATTCTGGTTTTCATGTATCGCATTGTATTTTGCATAAATAAAATGAATGCCTCAGTGGCAGGTCCCGAATGTCATATCAGTAGCCTATTTCATCAAACTTGCAAAGTATACTTTTCTGGCAAAGTATACATTGAGAGAGTAATCCTTTATTTTTCCTCAAATGCATTATGTCATATAGAACTAACTACTGCATATATTTCATGATTATAAGTATGCAAAATTATTATACTGATTTGTTTACATTATCACAGCCATTTTGGCTGTGATAATGTAAAAAATTCAGTATAATAAAAATTATTAAATTTATCCTAAAATTGAAAATTTCTCCTTCAAAGTATACTTTGCTACATAAGTATATACTTTACAATTTTGATGAAATCGGCTACTGTGCTCACCAACCGTGGCCAAATTTTTCATGAATGTGGACATAACAAATTACGCTAGACAAAAACATAAACTGAAATCTGAAATTGTTCTGTATAACAGAAGTTATGTATTTAAAGGTAAGCATAAACCATGCTCCGACGGTGACTTTAGAATGTAGGAAATGCGATTTTGAGGGTCTAAGTAAGAGGAATATTTAAAAAGGCTGCCGTGGCATTATTTTACTCACCGCTACGGGCCTGCAAAGTAAGTGCTAATTGCTATTTTCCTTAATTGGAAGTTTCAGTACTTGTTATTGTGGTTGTGACCATGTTCTATTCTAGATAGGCCGTAACTTTCATGTGTTATCATAAAAAAAAATGCATTGACAGCACTATAGAATAACTTACAACATGCTTTGACAGAATCATTTACATTGGTGCTAATTTAATGTATTGGGATATATTGCAATATATATTGAATTAGCGTTTCAATTATGTATTTATGAAAGGTGTAAATATAACTGTTTGCAGTAGCCAACCTGTAGTTTTATTTTACTCATACACGTGAACCTCTCTAAACCGGACGCGGAGTCATGTTCATGGGCCGTACGCAGAGGGGGTGCGACGGGTGCGTACGCACCCCCTTAACCCGTTCAACACCACATGCCTGTATAGTGGTATTGTCAAAAAGTGTAGATCCAGATGAGCCGGCTCGTGACGAGCCGTCTCATCAAGATCTGCAATTTTTGCAAGCAATTTTCATAATTTTGAGAACAAAAACCCCTCATGTTCATAAATGGACTGGTCTGAAAATCATTGTGTGATGATTGGAATGGGTTGCAAAATTAACATATCAAAATCCGTCTGTCCGTGAATGTGTAAAAAACAATGTTTAGCCCTTCGCGCGTCGATAGCGCACCCCCCTAAATTAATTCCTGCGTACGGGCCTGATGTTGGTTCTGCTTAGGCCATAAAATAAGTACTTTGGTTCTTTTTTTGCGAACGGTAACTCCCGTACCGTCTGTAGAGTTACCGTTCGAAACTATTTGGTTCTCAGACACTGGGTTTGCGGAATGTGAAGCAGGAAGGAGGATTTTTTTAATAGTTTTTTTGTTTTAGATATTCGTCTCTAATTTTTCGCATCTGGCAAGTTTAAAAAAATCAGAGACGAACATCACAACAAAAGGAATATGTTCCTTAAAGCTACTATAACATATTTAGCCGTGAAAAATCACAATATTTTCGTCAGACATGGCGGGATTTAACATATTTTGCATGGTAATGTTTTTTATTGATAATGTGGCGTATGTATAGTACGGTTGTATTTCTCCATGACGATAAAATGCTCGGCGCGCAGTGATTATTCAGACGAGGCGATATCTGAGACCCAACGAATTTTTGTATGTCCTTAATTTTGATCGGGTTCATTGCCACCCATCTCCAATGATAATGACTGTTCGTGATTGCAAAACACCCGTGCGTGTCTTGATGTAGTCACCAAAGTAAATGAATGTTATGGTATTGGATCACTTGGTTTTCTAAGTTCGTTTTCTGACGGGGCGTAATTTTTACCGTAGATTCCTTTAAAATCGTCCAAACTGCCGGTGACATAGAGAATAGTAGGTTAGTGCCGTGAATGGGAAAACAATATTTGGCAAGCCTTAGGAAACGGGATAGGCAAGGCTCTACCGAACCCATCCCGTTTCCGTGCCGCGCCAGATATGTTTTCCCATTCACGGCACTAACCTACTATTCTATTTATCCCGTCAACACCTACAAATAGCTTAAAAAATCAAAACAAGTAACCCCTGCCGCAACCTCAAAATCGGTGAATCTAGTAGTATGACAACCGCACATATGCATACGCAGTGATTATGTCGTATTGACAGGATATCAAAAATGTTTCACGGCACCGTGTTTCACGGCACATACGCACTGTGTTGACGGCATAAATACGTGTTTTATGATTGCACGAAAGGTTCTTTACAAAACCGTATGAGGTGTGAGATTAAACTGTAACATGCAGGGCACGTTCACACTTGCTGCGATGTGTTTCATCAAAATCCGTCATTCCGTTAGAAAGGTATTAAAGGAAACCTACTTTAAATATATCTAAAACATGAGTCACGCGGTTCAGAAACCACGAGATCTCCCACCATGTACAGTGGCGTAGCCAATGGGATATAAAGGGTACAAACACTCAAATTTGGCCAGCTAAACTTTAGCAAGTTGTGTATTGTTTACCTTAACATTCGTTTTTTGATGAGGGTAACAACGACACTAGATAGGGAAATCATAGCTTTAAATCTGTGGAAGGTAATTGTGGGCGGTAACTCGGCAAAACACCCGTACCGGGCGGTACGGGATTTTTGCAGAGTTACTGCCCGTAACTATGTGGAAGGATGCTTCCCTTCCAAACGCCACAATTAGCGACCCCTTTGACAATAACCTGGCTATGTCACTGCTGGATGTGCAAACTGACACACGCACTGTGGAATATACAACTATAAATAGTGCGACTTGTCACAACAAAGAGACCGGGTTTGGAAGGTCTTCGAGCCAATTCCTACCATTAAATATAAGATAAAAAAAAGGTAACCAAGTTTGTGACCAGTGTAGTCCCAGACAAGCCTACGCATTCGCACAGTCTAATCTAGAGCTACACTGTTACCACGTGATCATGTAACGGAACATTTATAATGCCTCTAATTCAAACTTAACCCTTTGAACCCGAAAGCCCGCTATAGCGGTTTATGCAAACAGTGCAGATCTAGATGAGCCGGCTCGTAACGAGCCGTCTCATCAGGATATGCACTTTTTGAAAGTAATTTTCATATTTTTGAGAACAAAAATACCCCTTTTTCATAAATTGAAAGTCTGAAAACCATTTTGTGACGGTTGGATTGGTTGCTAAATTAGCATATCAAAATCCATTCCTGTTACTTAGGGGTGAAATGGTTAAGATCCATACTATCACTATCCATACTATCACTATCCATACTATCACTATCCATACTATCAGGAATCGTGTTGTTTCCGAACGTTTCCCAATTACATTTCCCGACGTGAATAATCTTTTACAGTACATTTTCTTTAATATCTTCCTAACAAATTGATAGATGTTTGTGATATATACCGCACCAAAGACGATGACATATGTATGGTATGGGTGCTCTAAAACTTCTTTTTATAACTTTTACGAGGAATCGAGTATTGTTGCATTCACGTGCTCTAGATGTTTCTGTTTGTTTGTTTGTTTGTTTGTGTGTTGAGGTTTAACGGTCTATCAACAGCTAAGGTCATTTAAGGCTGGGTCAATGGGTTTAGTACTAATTCCAATATATTACCTGTAAAAGTACATGTACATGTCACCACACCAAACTCACTTGGCCCCCTCACAAACTCAGCAGGATCAGTAATAATCTTACTACTTCTATAATGGGCAATAACCCAATTGGACTCCAGGTAACAAAAGAGCCAAAGATAAAACATACCTGATGGCCAAAACCAGGCAAATCGTTATTCCTATAAGGATGAATCCCTGCCTTTAATTTACGCCGTCGCGATCGCCCGATGTTTCTGTACATTGACGGTAGCATATTCTTGGTCAAATCGACATGATACTTATGACATTAAAGCAAACTACATGTATTCAATAAAGGGCAAACTGCGATAAGTTTCATAAAAATCCGCCATTCCATTATAAAGATATTAATCCTTACTACGCTGAATTAATTTTTGTCGTCTGCCGGAAATGCTATATTTTCAATATTTCTCGACAAAAACCTGTTTTGACAGCGCATGAGAATCGTCTCCACTGGAGACGATTCTCATGTGCTGTCAAAACCGGGTTTTTTTAAAGAAATAAGGCAAAAATGAAAAACAGCAGACGACAATTTCCGTCTCCAGCGTAGTGAGGGTTAAAGATGGGGTCCCGCGCATCATGATGTAATGTAGGGGTTATATTTTGTTGGTTCAGCATTTGGAGATGTCATTAATATACAAATATCGTTTAATTTGTATTACCGGGTCCACATATTGGTATTATTTTGAATTATTTGTATGACGGAAATCAATAATCTTGAGGTCAGGGGAGATAACCGCGTTTTCTTAAAATATTTAATAACAAAATTCGATATTTATTCAACGGAAGTCGATTTTATTTGTTCAATGCAATTTATGGTGTACAATAACTATACTTTATAAGATATCGACAGCAATCGTGTTTAAGTTGATACACATATTTGATTTAAATAATTAAAACTAATCACACTGTCGTCACATGCACATAAACTGGTGATCACCACTACTAACACGGCATTGAAATATTAGTTAACCCTTAGCCTGCTGAATGAAATGTTGTCGTCTGCTGTTTATGTTTTATTTTCGATTTTTCTCATCAAAAACATGCTTTGACAGCACATTAGAATCATTTCCATTGGAAACAGGGCAAACAATAAAGCAACAGCAGACGACAGTTTTCGCGATCAGCAGGCTAAGGGTTAATACAGTGTATTAACGAACACTTGTGATGTTAAAAACGTGTGGAATAGTTATAAAATTAGGTAGACATTTAATTTCCGTAATATTTTATTTTTTACATAATTTGAGGGCCCCAATCTTTAAAGGAAATATCTAAACGCATGACGTCACGTCGTTTGCAAACCACGTGATCCAACACACTATGCTGCACGTGTCCTCACTGACCAACATACGCCGGATTATATCGTGTTTGTCACAATAATAAGTACAATGGAACCTCTCTAAACCGGACAAGACGAAAACACATCAATGGTCTAGTAACATAAGGTCGTAAGTAAGCTTTAGCATAGCAGTTACGACCTTATGTTACTAGACCATCAACATGTGATCTTATTTTTGATGCATTCTTGGTCATTTATCTCAGGTGATAATGTCTCTTCATGATCGCATAGCACACAACTATGGCTCAGAACGATCAACTATCTGATTTACAGTGAAACCTTTCTAAGCCGGACACCCTGGGGGCTTCCCAGGGTTTAGAGAGGTTTCATTGTATCTTCAAATACGTGTACATGTAACAATGTTTAACGATTAATACACGTCCGTTATTGCTTTGATCGTGGAAATCAAAACATGTGGTCTGAGGGATCGTGGCTAGTTATTTCCCTTTCCAAATCTATTTTATTGATCCGGTCCTATGTAATATTTTAGCATTTCAACCGTTGATATTGCGAACAGAATAGACACATATCAGACCGCACATGTACACTGAGTACACATGCTGATATTGCAACCAGTGTAGACTCAGATCAGACTGCACACCTGTGCAGTCTGATCTGCGTCTACCTGTGCAGTCTGATCTGAGTCTACACTGGTTGCAATCGCATTGATATGTGTGAAAATATGAATCCGGCAAATAATGCAGTCCTGGATCAGATTACGCAGATACATAGTATGATCTGGGTCAACACTCGTCAAACAGACTAGAATGGTTCCTGTTCACAACAATCGCCGATACATTCACCATTGTTATAAGTAATAAGGACCTAAACTATACAATTGGGGCCGGATTTCTATAAATAAATTCAACGGGAGATAACTAGCTACGATCCCTAATTTTAAACAGGTCTAATGTTCTGCTACTGTGGTACATGCAATTATTAATAATTCCAGCACAAAAATATTTACACAATTCCCTAACATTTGATTGGCCCGTAGCATGTCCCTGTCCAAAATTTATATCCCAGTAAACTCCCACGCCGAATACTTTCCGTAACCGTGAGGCGCAGTTAAAATAATTCTTAAGAAAACGGAAAATAAACACATTTTCTTGATGAATTTATTTCAAATGCTGGAATTATAAGGAATGAATGACCTTTTTGTTGAATTTATCGGGGATATAAACTTGGAAAAGTCGCGGGAATACTGGACGAGGCCTTCCGGCCTTCGTCCAGTATTCCCGTGACTTTTCCAAGTTTATACCCCGATAAATTCCACAAAAAGGCCATTCATTCCTATATTATTTAATTTGCTTTTTATTCAGCAAAACCATGTAAACAAGGCTATCACTAAGCTAATCCCTTCGCTGGCAGCCTTGATAATAAAAGAACAATGACATTGACATTGGACGCCAGACGCGAGGCTAAGCGAAACAAGGCACACTCCTTGACACACAGTGTGACCAAATAGTATTGAAATCGGTAAAGTGGTTCACAGAAATGTACTTTGTTTCTCAGACACGGGGTTTGTTTAATGTGCGGCGATATCCGAGTACTTGTATGACATAACGTACGTACGAATGTCGATAGAAAGTACGTGTACATACGCACATGGACTTACTATTTTCCCTCCTGTAAAACGATAGGAGTGTATGACATGTTCATTGACACTTAGTGGGAGCATTTCTTTAAATACCGAAGTTAGCGGTTAAAAGAGTGCTAAATAGTCGACAACGTCAGACAGACTTTAACCAATCCGGAATGATGACCGACAAAACATAAGGCTATTTCTATGGAAGGTCATATCCGCCATAATTATATTTGTCTTGATGCTTGCTGGCTGATGAAATTTTAAGTTCTATCCGTCTTATTACAATTATATGTGGCTTGATGCTTGCTTGCTGGCTGATGACATTCTAAGTTCTGTCCGTCTTACTACATTTCTATGTATGTGGCGTGATGCTTTATTCATTCGTACTGTTTCGCTGCGAGTTGATTACATTCTAAGTAGCTTGATGTTTCACTGGTAGTGACATCCCGAGTTCCATTATTGATTATTACATCCCTGTTTTGCTGCACTCGCTAAGCCACGCCCCTTGACAACAACAATTGCAACAATAATTTGGGAACAACCATTATGACGCCAGGTGCGCTGCTAAAACTTAAAATAGTTCTCCCTAAAAGTATTTAATATGCTGGTACCTGTCCTACAATGTGTTGCTCTCTAAATTGGTTCCATGTCCCTAACGGTGTTTTTTTTTTTTTTTTTTTTTTTTTTTTTTTATATTGATGCCGCCTTTTCTGTTGCGCCATGCTTAGGTTAAAAGACACCAAATAGTTTTACTGTATAATTTAACCGAATCCTACTTTCACTATATTCGTATGGATGTTGTGAGACCAACCATGTCAAGTCATGTCAGGCGCGGATCCAGGATTTCGGGTTAGTGGGGGGGGGGGTGCGTAACTATTTTGCAATACTTGACTAAATTATCGAACGAGCGTTGCGCGTTGGCTGCACCCCCAATAAACAATAAGTTCACAACGCGAACATAGATACGTGCCTAGGGGGTGGCCCCCGCCGCCCCCCCCCCCCTCTCCTGAATCCGCCCATTCATGTCCCCCAATATTGTTTACATTATTTTGCCACGGAAACTCTGCTTACATCTCGTGACCAACAGGCTCAGTGTTTTCTTTTAAATGCTTCAAATATGCTGAAACTGGTGTAAATTTCTCTAACCTTAAACCTAGAGTGCTTCATGCCAGGTTATAATATAGGGAGACATGTTTTTCTTCTTTCAATCTGACATTTTTCTGGCATAATGAACATTGATTTACCATTACCAGACGTACTAATTGACAATTATTATACTTTTTTATATCAAACGCGAAATGCCAGTTTGATATCAGGGGCGATAACCGTGTTTCCTTAACATGATAACGGAAGCAACTATTTATTCCATTTATTTATTTTTTGATGTGCAATATCATACTTTATGATATGTCGATAAAAATATTTATTCAGCATTTAGTTGATATAAATAATTTAAAAATACTGCATCATTTGCATATGTAACTAGCTTGATACCACCGCGAGTCTCGATGAGTACACTAAAGATTACTAAATAAGTATATCTGTGTAGCTGGCACTCGTAATTTTTAAAAGTGGTGGACTAGTTGCAATTATACACTTATTTAATGTCCATAAAGAAAATGTTGTACCTACTAGATAGGACCCCAGCTTCAACAATAATTAAATTTATATTTTAATTAGTCAAGATCCAGAGCAGAATAAGTGCAGGTTATTGGAAAATAGGTCCCACAACATCAATAAAAAAATTAAAGTAGCAGAGAATAGCAAAATGTGTGGTAACGGGTTAGTGTTTTAGAGAAAATCAATGGTGGTGTACCACCTTAGTCTGATCCGTGACGGTTATTGGTTTGCATCGGTAACGGGCCAGTTTGACAGTCAACCTGTGTAAGTTACCATATGTGTTATAACTTACTATAAAAATGTGATTGTTTTCAATTACGTACATATGTAATTTAATTATGAGGATACGTGTATGTATAAAACACATTAGTAAGTCAAACACCATACATACGTATACAATTTAGTTAATATAGATTAGAGAATAATAAATGGTGCGAAATCGTCAAGAGGGTAATAGTAGTCCAGTATGAACAAGATTGTTCGGGTGTTTTGAGGTCACTGACACAGTTTGCTTGCAAATGTTGATCCATTACTACCCAGTTTCACTTGAGGTACATGTGGGGGTGTTGGTCATGTGATGTAAACAGACTTTCCGTGGCCAATAAAAATTGTAAACAATATTGGAGGACATGACGAGGTTGGATTTTTCTTTCTTACGAATAAGTGAACCTATTGTTTAATTCATGCAGAACCAGTACAGACCGGCTGCAGGTCATGTACAAGTAGGTCCCACAACATCCATACGAATAGTGAAAGTAGGAGAGACTGGCCTTATTGGATGGGATTCGGTTAAAGTATATAGTAAAACTATTTGGTGTCTTCTAACCTATGCCGTGATAATTTGTTGGTGAAATCTTGCATCAACACCGGCATTGGAGGTGTGACTTGAAGAGCCAATCAGATGTCGGACTATAATTTATTAGAGGGAGAATTACTTGAGCGGACAGCAGTACCATCTGACGTCATAATGACGCACTACTAACCCATATATTGCTTACATCATTCTGCTTGTAGCTTGATGCTTTCTGCTTGCGGCCTTCCGCTTTCGGACTGTAGCTTGATGCTAACTTCCTGCGGCTGTGTCCTTACTGCTTTCGGCCTTATTCAAAGTGCTAAGTGCTTTGTTCTTACTTTCTATTGCAAATGCTTAGTGCAATAAAACAGGGACACGAATAAGGACGTATCAATAATTGTAATGTAAATAAGACGAATTAACAAAGCAATCAGCAGAATGGACATGTAAGAAAGACAAATACAATTACAACAAGCAGATTTCAAATGTAATAAATACAAATGACGAATGAAATAACATGAATATAAGGTGTAATGTCATCAGCACGCAAGCATCAAGTCACATAGAATTATGGCGGATATTACCTTCCATATATTTCAAGTAATAATAATGAAAATGAAAAAATGTGAAATGTGGTGAAAATAACACACGTTGGCATTTTTACATTTTCTATAAGTATAGTCCAAGTACATAATAGCCAATAATAGCTTTATTATACATGTACATATACGTACGTTCGTTTCCCATGCGAAGACAATGAAACACAAGTGCTCAATTACGGAGCCCCCCAGATGACGTGGAATTATTTTTGTTTATTAATTAGTTCCCACGAATTAACAATTCGTTGCCACGAAATAACAATTCGTTTCCTCAATTTAACAATTAGTTCCCACGAATTAACAATTCGTTGCCTCAATTTAACAATTCGTTCCCATGAAATAACAATTCGTTCCCAAGGGAACGAATTGTTAATTCATGGGAACGAATTGTTATACCGTGGGGACGAATTGTTAATTCAAGGGGATGAATTGTTAAATTGAGGGAACGAATTATTATTTGGTGGGAACGAATTAATAAAAAACAATCCATGTCCCCTGCGGGGCTCCATACTCAGTATGTGTTTATATTGACGTCTCGAGAGTTCATTCTTTTGTCAGTGCCGGAACTATGTTTCATCTGGTAAAATAGTTCCTTCTAAAACATCACTAATTTGTTTATTTTATTTGTATTGTGTGTATGTTTGAGGCGCATATACATTATGAGTGATGTATGCATATACTAAAGAAGTTATCTGATGTGCATGTGGATATATGCCACTAGTTCCGCCGCGCAACGATATTGCACACTGCGGACCTCGTGCATATATCCACATACAAATCAAATAACCTATAACTATATCACACCTAGTCGTAAGTCACTCAAATAATGATTTACGGATTTATTTGGAGAAAATGTTTTGTATACATATTGATAGCAAGGAAGCTATATATATTGTAACATGCTATCTGTGTTTTCATTGTTTAATGAACGTCAATAACGCCTGGAATATTCTCAAAGCAACGTTACGCAACTTAATCCCCGTCTCTCACGACACAGACAATGGAGAGCTATGGAATTGTGAACACCTATAGATAGAGAATACCAGGCTAGTGTATTTTGATATCAAGTTTATCAGGCAAGGCTAGGAAACGCGTATGAATTTCGAGGCTTGTCGAGGGCTAGGAAACGCGTATGAATTCCGAGTCTTGTCGAGGAATTCCTACCGTTTCCAAGCCAAGCCTGATAAACTCGATATAAAAAGACATTAGCCTGGCATTCTATTTATCAGGTAACGTTTTATGCTTCTAAAATGACCACAGAACGCCGGCTTGTTTACGTTGCGTCATTATACTGACGTCATTCAGTAACATCACGTGACGTCATCCGACCAATGAAACGTCAGTTTTCACTTCATTGAAACCCGGATGCCTGATACAACAATATTCCACCAGTCAGTACATGTTCGGTCAATACAGGGCAGGTTACCTGATAAATAATAGGCACGTCCTATATCACACTTTTATTAAAGGTACATGCCCACTCAGTAGGCACAGAATGTTCTTTATAGGAATTAAATAAGTGTATAATTGTGTCACTATTCCACTAGTTCTAAAAATCACGAATGACCGCTATACAGATATATAACCATTTAGTAATATGTATTTTAGTGACGCGCGGTGGTATCATGCTATTTTCATATGCAAATGAGGCATGATATTTTTTAATTATTTATACTAATTAAATGCGTCGCTTAAACAAATAATATTTTCGACAGATTATAAAGTATGAACATTGGATATCAAAAAAATAAATGTGTGTTAACATTTGAAGGAAACACGGTTATCGCCCCTGATATCAGTTTGGAAATTTCTGTCTGATATAAAATGTG
Organism: Conchocele bisecta; assembly: GCA_029237695.1. NCBI lineage: Eukaryota > Metazoa > Mollusca > Bivalvia > Lucinida > Thyasiridae > Conchocele > Conchocele bisecta. The sequence continues at coordinate 4,246,762 of CM055279.1, forward strand.
TAATAATGCCAATCAATAAGTGGGGTGATGGTGAATGAATGTTTATTTGCCACAAAATGCCATATGTACAGAATATAACCTACTGAGTGGGCATTTACCTTTACTGAACGTCAATAACGACCACAATATTCTGAAAACGACGTTACGTAACTTAACGTCTCTCAAGACACAGACAATAACAGATATGGAATTTTTGAACACTCATAGATAATAGGCACGTCATATATCAGACTATTTTTAAGTCTATGTCGATCAAATTATTTTAATTTTAGTTTAAATATCCCGAGCATCGGCAACCGTTATATACAACCATCTGCGCTATTCTCGCCAATATCTGTAAATGTGTTTATTAACCATTCTTGAATATTGTATTTGAAAGCAAGCTGCTTGATTGGCTGTGCCTGAGCTGTGCTACAGCTCAGGCACAGCCAATCAAACTTCTTGACTGCTAGTTGATATTGCCAATAGATATAGACATTGACATATTGGCAAGATTAACGCAGACGGTTGTGTGAATCACAACTTTAGAAAGTCAATTCCAGTTAGATACTTACAGAGCCCCGCAGGGGACGTAGAATTCTTTTTTTTTAGTAATTCGTTCCCACGAAATAACAATTCGTTCCCTCGATTTAACCCCACGATTTAACAATTAATTCCCTCAATTTAACAATTCGTTCCCACGAATTAACAATTCGTTCCCTCAATTTAACAATTTGTTCCCACGAAATGACAATTAGTTCCCGTGGGAACGAATTGTCATTTCGTGGGAACGAATTGTTAAATTAAGGGAACGAATTGTCATTTCGTGGGAACGAATTGTTAATTCGAGGGAACGAATTGTTATATCGTGGGAACGAATTGTTACTTCGAGGGAACGAATTGTTAATTCGAGTTGCGGGAACGAATTGTTATTTCGTGGCAACGAATTAATAAAAAAAAATCCATGTCCCCTGCGGGGCTCCGTAGATACGTATTTCAATCTGAGCTCAAATATCCGGAATCTGGTCGACGAGTATACATGTACACTTACAAACTCTCAAGAAAACCGACTGCCTAGAAAATCAGTTACTGGTTCAACTATTGGACCAATTCCCAGGATCGGTTATGCCCTGAGTAGACCGGTTCCGATATTCGGCATGCATCGGGTACACGCCGAGTAAAACCGGATGGTATGACCGGCTTGTACCCGTTATGCTCCAAGGAGAACGCCGGAGAAATGCGAGCCGGGAAGCACGACTGTGTTATATGCAGACGAGTTGTCGATATATACCGATGCATACTCCTTTTCCTGAAACAAAAGAGAATACCCGTCTGGTTTCAAGTTTAAGGTTTAACCACACTAAATCATTAGATATTCATGCGCGGTGTCAAAAGTAGTATGTTAAAACAATAATCCAGATGTTATCAGGGTATGGGATCACGTGGTCTATTGTTTACACTGCATTAATGACGGCGCCCATGAGGTATCAGGTAAATCATAGTTATCATCAATACGATCGCGGTTTCTTCCTTTCAATGATGACCATGTTCCAGCCGTTAACACTACGAGTCCGCGAATACCAAATTTAGCAGCATTACTATAGTAGTTAGTCTGAACATTCTGCATAGAAATTCCGTCCGATTCAAATTTCGTACGAACAGTTTTATTTTACGAAGTTTAGTGAAACCAGTCACAGCAGAATGAGAATATAACATGGTCCCACTTTTTGCGACCAGCAGTACGGTTATAACAATATAATACAGCCTCCAGAAACTCGAGTTGCAACAAAATACACTTTCCAAATCTACACGTTTCGTATGTGCTATATATTTCAGAAATATTGCGATAATTCTCAAATAAACTTGTACAAGACCTATATTATACCTTAGATGAACGCCTAGATGCACCATGAGACAGTTTAAAGCGCGGTCTTTGTGGCGGGTGGCGGTACCCGCGTGCAAACCACAGCTGACCCAAATAATGTCAGTTGGCCCGTCAGGTGGCCCGTCAGATGTTTAAAATGACTCAATTGAGAATAGTAGGTTAGTGCCGTGAATGGGTAAAACTATCTATGGCATGGCTCAGGAAACGGGATGGGCGAGGCTCTGCCGAGTACATCCCGTTTCCGTGCCGCGCCAGATATTTTTCCCATTCACGGCACTAACCTACTATTCTATTTATTCCGTCAACACCTACACATGGCTGTAAAATGCAAAGATATAACCCCAGCCACCGCACATATTCATACGCAGTGATTAGGTCGTATTGACAGGATATCAAAAATGTTTCACGGCACATGCGCACTGTATTGACGGGATAAAAATAGAAATATCAACCACTTCAGACAATAAAAATTCAGCAAGCTGCTTAACTAATTATATTTTGTACTTTTTCAAAATTACCACACCAACCTATTTTTGGGTGCACATTTCTTATGAACGACATTCCGCTAGCTACATTCATGAAAATATAAGACATTTTATTTTTAGTAAGATTATATTTAAGGGTATGAATTGGCTCGAAGACCTTCCAAACCCAGGGAAAGAAATATGACACTCGGGTACTACGGTATAAACCGTTCCATGAGTACTGATGCTGGACCGGAATCTAATACCTCCACCGCCGTGTTGACCGTAGCCGCGAACTCTCCCGTGATACCTTATGCGTTATGAAGCCAAACATGACGAAAACGTGTGGCTCGAACGACTTACCTTCAAATGTAAAATTCCCGCCACGCTAACTGTGAATACCTTGCTATTGCTCTCTACACCGGACACCGTCTCCAGAGACCTGGACATCAAATAGTATACAGTTAGTTCATGGTCATTCTGGGAGCAGTCAAAACTATTGCCCCTCGGTGCTGTGGACGATCCGAGGCACTATTGCCCTGAGGCCGAAGGCCGAGGGTAATAGTGCATCGGTTCGTCCACAGCACCGAGGGGCAGTATGAGTTGACTGTTCCCCGAATTCGGCCTCAGGGCAATAGTGCCTCGGGTTGTCCACAGCACCTCGTGGCAATAATTTTTGCTGTTCCCCGAATTACCATGAAATAACTGTTTTATTACTCAACCTGTAACAGTGTATGTGACAGAATGAACGTAAATTTGGCGTGGCGCATCGACAGACCAATCTAAATTACACTAAATTGTATGACGTAATCTTCGACACAAATCATGATTTTCAAGGGTGAAATAGTTTTGACTATTGACGCATCAAAGCACAGGGTAATAGTAAAATATATGGAATATCAACTTATATAGGGAGTTAGGTAATAAATAGAGTATAGTAGGTTAGTGCCGTGAATGGGAAAAACTACCTGGCAAGGCTTAGCAAACGGGATGGGCCAGGCTATGCCGAGCACATCCCGTTTCCGTGCCGCGCCAGATATTTTTCCCATTCACGGCACTAACCTATTATTCTATTTATCCCGTCAACACCTGGTTTTAAAATAAAAAATAAATAACCCCAGTCACCGCACATATTCATACGCAGTGATTAGGTCGTATCGACAGGATATAAAAAATGTTTCACGGCACCGTGTTTCACGGCACATACGCACTGTGTTGACGGGATAATTACCGTTAACATACTGTTGCTGTTGTATTGAGGTTAAATATAGATGCAACTGTCAATTTGGGATATATAGGCTGTTAATTGAAAGAAGAAGAGGACGAACATCATGATCGTGTTAGACACACTATGCAAGTGACTCATTCAGTTTATATTTTCACTGCCTGCTGTTACACACTGCTATGTTATTAGTTTACGTTTTGGTGTCATACCACATATAGGATGCCGACAGACAAGAAGGGACATTTGGACATGTGTGGCCAGTGTAGATCCTGAGCCTTGATTGTGATTGTTAAACAAGTTATTGAAACGCACAAACACATCTCAAGTGACGGAATGACTAAGAGCGTAGACACTGATCCGTATATTTCACCAAAATTGCAAAGCATACTTATCTAGCAAATGTACTTTGAGGGAGTAATCATTTATTTTTCCCGAAATGCATTATTTCATATACCATATATTTGATGATTAAAAGTATGCATAATTATTATACGGAATGTATTACATTATCACAGCCAAAATGGCTGTGATAATGTAATACATTCAGTATAATAAAAATTATCCCTAAATTGAAAATTTCTCCCTCAAAGTGTACTTGGCAAGATAAGTATATTTTGCAATGTTGGCTACTAACTGTGTGGATGCGTAGGCTGATCTGCTACTACAATGGACGACTTTCCCCGTGCTATAAGGTACCTTTTCTTCGCCACTGATAATACTTACGCATTTGTGAGACACAACGAGTTTATACAAACAACCACTTTCATATGATCGTCTCTCTTAATTCTTCCCACGGGTTTTCTTTTTGATCGTACCCGTACATGTAGATTGGCGGTAAACTGGAATATACCATCCCTGGGCGCAACAAATCGCCCTTCTTTCGCATTAAAAACATCGCCACGTTGGAAAGCTCCGCTACCAAATGGCTGGAAATAGTATGTGCATGCAGTGTAACCTCTTAAAATGACATATCAAGTTTTTTTTGTAAAATGCTATAATACTGAAAATATAAAAACTTGTTTTCATCATGGCCATGTTTAAAGTTGTTTAATTGAAGATACGTGTATATAGAGACTAGTAGGTTAGTGCCGTGAATGGGAAACAATATCTGGCAAGGCTCAGGAAACGGGATGGGCGAGGCTCTGCCGAGCACATCCCGTTTCCGTGCCGCGCCAGATATTTGTTTCCATTCACGGCACTAACCTACTATTCTATTTATCCTGTCAACACATACAAATGGCTTTAAAATGCAAAGAAATAATCCCAGAAACCGCACATATTCATACGCAGTGAGTAGGTCGTATTGACAGGATATCAAAAATGTTTCACGGCACCGTGTTTCACGGCACATACGCACTGTGTTGACGGGATAAATGACGATAATGGGACCGCTGGGTTGTTTCTATTTTCACCCATTTATTGCTACATACATATCTACATAACTTATCGGCGTTTAACAAGATAGAAAATCTGGGGCCCGTTTCACTAAAAGTCTTACGACTAAAATGTTCGTAAGTGCAAAATTATGATAGTCCGTAAATTTCGCATTAATAATGTTTTCTTGAAAACAATTATTGGATTTACATTTATTGAGCATAGGCTGCATATGCAGCCTATGCTCAATAAATGCAAATCCATAAATTGAAAGTTACGGACGATCTCAAATTTGAACTTACGAACATTTTAGTCGTAAGAAGTTTAGTGAAACAGGCCCCTGGTACGTATGTACCGATATGGGTGAAAATTGAAACAACACATCAGTCCTAGTATCGTCATATTAAACCACTATACACAGGGCCATGATGAATACATGGTTTTATTTTTTATATTATTTCTAAAAAAAATCCTGGAAAAAAATGTATCTTCCATTAAACCGCTTTACGTTGAAATAGTTAATTGGCCGATACAAAGCATGGTTCAGCCTCGAGTAATCAACTTTGAACATGTTAATACAGTTTGAGCTCAGGACGTTTTACAATCACGGCGCCTTATCACAATATATAGCTCACCTGTTTAAATGATTTTATCTCCATGAATGTTTTTCGTAAAATAAGCGCCTTTTGACTCAGTCTCATGCTGAATCCCGCCGAAATCCGGGGGACGCTCATTAAATATGTAGCAGTGTCTTGTAGCGGGATGGACGTCGCATTGACAACTCCCTGGAATAAAATAATGCGTAAAATGTGGCTGTCACTGGAGAGATGGGGCTTATGTGTTTTGCGATCAGGGCGCATCCGCACAGTCTGATCAGGATATGCACTGTTCGTCATTCCATCAATGAAATGCTTCTAACAGCCAATATAGATCGCTAGCAGGCTACATGAGTGTGTTATTTGATCAGTTGCTGCACTGGTCACAAATGCCATAAGCCCCATTTTTCCAGTCACAGCCACGAATGTTCTCCCGCAGTGCAATAACCAATAAGAGGTGCACAGTGTATCAAAGCTCTGCTACTGTCTGTTTCACGTAACCTGTCAAAATGTTACGGCTATATAAACAATACAAAAAACTATTATTTTGTTTATAATATTAAAATGTATCCAAAGTTAAAAATAAGCCTTCTTTTATTTACTTTTCCTATGGGAATTTATCATGGGGCATGTAGAATAGAGGAGGATAGTCGAAAAACGAAAGAAAAATTGTAAATTGACCCCGAAACATGGATAGATAGCGTGGGAATGGTGTAACTAAGAAAACAAAAGTTAGATTTGAAATTCGGTTCACAAATTCCAAAAGAATTTAAAAAATAATCAATTGTTTAGCCCTAATCTTAAATGTCCATAGGAATTTATTTATTTTTGCAATAAATTCAATATTCTCCAGTGGAATGACCAATTTAACGGTATCTCAAAAAAGATTTCATCATATCTCTGGCTATTATCTCAAGTCAGACCTTATTTATCTACTGAGCACCGAACATTATTCTATAAGGCCTATGTTCAGCCGCATTTCAGATATTGCAATATAGTATGGGGAAAGTCGTCAAATCGAAATATGTACATAATAATCAAACTTCAACGGCGAGCATGTAAAATCATTCTCGGAAACGAATATATGGATTTGCAAAACTCATTAGAATGAGTATTTCTCTAAAAAGCGAAGGCTATGTCCAAAATAACTTATAAAATGGCCCCCCAATATTTATGTGAATTATTTGAAATGCGCACTAATCACTTGCAAAATACGAGTATGGTATTAAGGTCTGAAACAGATATGAATTACGAAGTTCCCAAACCTAAAAGTAATCTATTTAAAAACAGCTTTTCATACTCAGGCGCGCTGATCTGGAATAGTATTCCAATTGACATAAGACGTTCCACGTCGTTAAATACATTTTCCTGTAATTGTCTTAACTGGATGAAGGGTCGATAGCGGCTGAAGTAGCGGTATAATCAATTAATATAAAATTGTTAATTGTGCCATGTTAAATTCACTTATGCATACATCATGTAATAATTGTAATATGTATTGTATATTTATGTATTTATATGCACTTCTTAAGAGGGCCTCGGGAAGATTGGTTCCGACCAACCGAGTCACCTTTTATAAATAAAGAATATCTATCTATTATCTATCTATTTAATTGAATTTCATAAAATAAAACCGGAAGGTGTCTCTTTCGTTTAATAGCGAAAAGCACGTCATTGGCAAAAATGTGCTAACGATGCAGAATTAGCTAAACATAAAAACTGTCGAAGAAAATTAACAGCTCTGGAATGATAAATTCGTGACATTAATTTCAGGCGAGACGCGATTTTCTACCTAAGAAGCAGTGCACTCTCTGCTAAAAAAATGTTTACAAAATTTACAATATTTTCTGTCGAAGTTGACGAACTGTTCAGAGCAAATGCGGAATATAATTCCGCATTTGCTATGAAAAGTTCGTCAACTTTTGACCTCATTTACAGAAAAGATCGCACATATGTTCTTAGGTTCAGTTTCTCATGTGGAAACCACGTGATTCTGCTTTGTTGAACCTTTCTGTGGCATATCAGGTTCAACAGTGTTTCATTTACACAATCAGCCAGATCTGCTTGAAAACAATAACATATTAGTTTTCTACGACATTTATTTAGTATTTATGTACGACATGTACGAGATGCAGTCAGAAAGTTCTCGGACTTTCTTGAGAAAAAGTTTAATATTACGGAGCCCTGTAGGGAACATGGATTTTTTTTATTAGTTCGCTCCAACGAAATAACAATTCGTTCCCTCAATTAAACAATTCGTTCCCTCGAATTAACAATTCGTTCCCACGATATAACAATTCGTTCTCTCAATTTAACAATGAGTTCCCACGAATTAACAATTCGTTCCCAAGAATTAACAATTCGTTCCCTCGAATTAACAATTCGTTCCCACGAATTAACAATTTGTTCCCTCAATTTAACAATTCGTTCCCACGAATTAACAATTCGTTCCCTCGAATTAACAATTCGTTTCCACGAATTAACAATTCGTTCCCACGAATTAACAATTCGTTTCCACGAATTAACAATTCGTTCCCTCAATTTAGCAATTCGTTCCCACGAAATAACAATTAATTCGTGGGAACAAATTGTTATATCGTGGGAACGAATTGTTAATTAGAAGAAACGAATTGCTAAATTAAGGGAACGAATTGTCATTTCGTGGGAACGAATTGTTAATTCGAGGGAATGAATTGTTATATCGTGGGAACGAATTGTTAATTCGAGGGAACAAATTGTTAAATTGAGAGAACGCATTGTTATTTCGTGGGAACGAATTAATAAAAAAAAAATCCGTGTCCCCTACGGGGTCCGTAAGAATGGGCTGTTATTGTGACACAATTTTACAATGGCCGGGTCTCAGCTAGACGGGTACAGACAATATAAAAGGCAGATCAAAGAAAAATACATTCGTATAGCTGACATTATCCAAGCTAGGCAGATAATGCAACATTCAAGGGGAACTACTCGACCATTCCTACATAAAAGTGTTCGCTATGGTTATTCCCCTTGTCAATATATATGTGCCATCCAATGTATCAGTGATAGTGATTGTTAATTTAATATGATGGATGATGGTATTGAAGTCAATGATGCAGGGGCGGATCTGGAGGGGGGGGGGGTGGTCATGGGTTGCACCCCCCGTTCAGCCACGGAGTTTACATATATCACCGTCTACCACCAGATGGAGTCTGAATTTAAATGTCGTAAAACACAAGAAAGGGCATTTCTGAACATCTAGATTGCAACATCTTTACGGGGGGGAGGGGGGGGGGGTGATGATTACGAAGATAACGATGACGATGGCGATGGTCATTGCGATGACGATGACGTTGATGAGCATAATGATGACGATGGCGATGATAATGATGACTATGATGATGCTTTTGTTGGTGGTGATGATGATGTTAATGTTGATGATCATGATGATCATGATGATCATGATGATGACGATGGCGATGATGATGGTGACTATGATGATGTTTTTGTTGGTGGTGATGATGATGTTAACGTTGATGATGATGATGATGATGCTGATGATGATGATGATGATGATGATGCTTTTGTTGTTGATGATGACCATCATCATCGTCAACATCATCATCGTCATCGTCATCATAATGATGATCAGCATCATATCATCATCATCATCATCATCATCATCATCTGGCATTACTATTAAGTGGCATTACTATTATTAATAAATAAAATTATACCAACCATTTCAGCTAATATTTCCTGCGCTCGTTTCTCAGCGGTTTCTGAAACAATATAAGTCATGAGGTAATTGATGCGTTCATTGGGAGAAGGGGGCTAACTCCGTGACGGAGTTAGCCCCCTTCGTCCACTGACCGCTTCCATTACACTGAAGCATCATTGAAGTACGTAGTCAAGTTGTATGATCACGTGGTACTAACAACAACAACAGGTACCGATTCAAAGTACGTATTCTTGTATAATGTGCTTATTACGTAACGGATTTTTATGAAATATGGCGCATCAAACGCATTTTGTTAAGCTGCATTTTGTGGTCTCTTTATTTTCGCCCAGAATTTCGCAAAAACGACATAAGTCTGTGCAAAACTCCCTAGGCCACCAAATGCAGCTCATGAAGACGCGTTTGCTGCGCCATATTTCATCAAAATACGTTGCATATTAAGGAAAATATCAAATAATACTTACTTTGGAATTGGCGACGTTGTTGTTGTTGTAGCGACGTGATCATGCGCCTTGGTAGTAAGTAATTATTTTATTATAGTGACATGTGACAGTGTTAAAGGTACATGCCCACTCAGTAGGCACAAAACGTTCTATATAGGAATTAAATATGTGTATAATTGTGTCACTATTCCACCATGTCTAAACATTACGAGTGCCCGCTATACAGATGTAACCATTTAGTAATATTTATTTTACTGATAGTGACTCGCGGTGGTATCAGGCTATTTTCATATGCAAATTAGGCATAATAGGTTTTGATTATTTATACTAATTAAATGCGTCACCTGAAATATTGTCGACAGATTATAAAGTATGATCATTGCACATCAAAAAATAAATAGTAATCATAATGTCTGTTAACATTTTAAGGAAACACGGTTATCGCCCCTGATATCAGTTTGGAAATTTACACCTAATATAAAACGTATACTAATGCCAATCAATATGTGGGGTAATTGTGAATGAATGTTTATTTTGCAGAAAATGTCTCGGATGATGTCTCTGATATAAATAACAGCCTGTGCCTACTGTGCTCTCTGGACCGGACACCCCAATGGGTTCGCTTTATAAATATTTCACTGTATATGTCACTTTCAAATGGTATTTTTATTTATTGATGAAAACGTACTTACATTTTAATATGTTTTAGATTCAATGTGTTTAATAGCCAAAAAGTTCGTCAGCAGCAAAACGTGGAATAGACAGCTGTTGACCCCAGCGCTCCAGATAAGGTGCGTATTGGCGTATTTTACGCACTTATTTTTCTTTTAGGCATTGGTTATCAGAAGTGGGTGTACAAAATATTCACAGCAATGTGAAAATACGCATTAATAGTAGTGAAGATATTGTAATAAAGAAATATGGGGGTATATAGTTCTGAGTCCATAACTCTAATTACATTTCATTACACTGCATTACATAAGAGTTATGACGAAGTAGTCTTTCCAAATGTGCGATTGAAGGGTTCTTTGTTTACATAAGAGAGTGACATGAGTAGTTTGCCAATACACACTTTATTATGTAAGTATGTGGTAATATGTTTGTGTCATATTGTAGAATTGTTTCTCAATAACAATATAGCGAAGTATGAACGTCAACACCCTGCAGGTTTTTTCTATATTTTAGTGCGAGAAGTGTAAATGCTATTACGCACATTTTTATTGCGCAGTGTTGTGTAGCGATATTGTGCAACCTGTTGCCTATAAAGCGGAAAACGTGCAGCTAGGGGGTATACTACTCTTTAGATACAAAACTTATCTGGAGCTCTGGAACTTGACCCACCCCAACCCACCTAATGCACTCGCTACAATCCCACACCGCCCTACCCTACAGTGAAGACATTGCTAGGTGCATTAACACTGGTTGAAGTATGTGTGAGCTTCTGCTTATATTCAAAACACAAAAACAGCAATCGCCCATCAACTTTTTACATGTTAATAAAAACTACCATAATTTGCTACCAGATTATAATTATCAAGTTACTCCTTTCTCAATGAACCCGTATCATAAGGTGATTATTTTCGTCGCGGAATGTTGTTTAGAGAATTCAAATTGAATCCAGCTGCCGGTTTCTACCAATGGGCAACCGCAGCAGCGTGTTTGAGATTCATACGCGTGCCAGTGTTATCGTTATCCGTCACACTCCATTGGCATTACACTTATAGCACATGCGTCAATGCAACAATCGCACGTGCTTGTAGATTACACATTCCGTCACGGGGATACGTATCTGATGTGTTCTTTAATGATTCCTTGAATATGTGCCAACTTTCAGTAAGGAATCGTACTAACATTGAAAACCATGATCAGACTGCGCGTGCGTGTACGAGAGCACGTGCACTGTCTGATCTAGGCTACACTCGTCAATACAAACATAATTATCCCCGTTTTGTTTTCAAGTTGCGTTTATGTTTATAAACAAAACGTATAATACTGTCGAATTCAATGTAGAAACGATAACAACGTAGGTGTTAAGGCTCTTCGATAACCATTGTGCGCATGTCATGGGTTTATCACTGTGTATTGCGTATTATTTCGGTTTTCATGGGCTCATTGGTCTCCTTTAAGTCTTCTAGTATTTCTGCCTTGACATTTCAACATGTTTGTAAAAGGCGAAATAAGTCAATATTGTTACTATACCTTTTATGAGATCCTTTAAGTCTGCTAGTATTTCTGCCTTGGTGATAGTGGCTCCGGGCGGACCTGGAGGGCCCGCGGGTCCAGTCGGGCCCTGGGGACCTGGGGGTCCATGCTAAAAATAGAAGGAGTGGTACAGTACAGTAAAACCTCTCTAAACCGGACACCCTGGGAGATCACCAGGGTGTCCGATTTAGTGGGGTTTCAATGTAAATCAGGTATTTGATCGTTCTGAGACATAGTTGTGTGCTATGCGATCACGAACGGACATTATCACCTGAGATAAATTACCAAGAAACGCGTCAAAAATAAGTTCACAGGTGTTTTCTTGGTGTCCTGTTCGTGGTTCGACTGTATAATTCCCAGTTTATCAGGTACCTATCTTTACATTGACATAAGACATGCTTACTGGTAACTATAGAATACCAGGCTAGAGTCTTGTGATATCGAGTTTATCAGGCAAGGCTAGGAAGCGCGTAGGAATTCCGAGGCTTGTCGAGGAATTCCTACCGTTTCCGAGCAGAGCCTGATAAACTTGATATCAAAAGACACTAGCACGGTGTTCTATTTACTAGGTAACGTGTTGGCTTCATAATGAGCAATTACCACGTTTTTTTCGTTGAAAAGAACGCCGACTTGTTTCCGTGACGTCATTCCACTGACGTAATTCGGTAACGTCATGTCACGCCGTTCGACCAATAAAACGTCACTTTTCAATTAGCAGTAACCCGGATAGTCGTATAAGGTCAATGCTTGATACAGCAATATGTTATCATTCAGTACGTATTCGGCCAATACAAAGATCGTTACAGATAACAAAAACTGGTCGTATCCTGCATTGCCTAGATACGGATATCCGGGTTACAACGATTTCAAACCGTTTCATTGGTCGAACGACATCACATGACATTATCGAATCACGCCTAGCCGTGCCTGATGAAATGATATCAAAATAAACTGGCTTTTCATTCTATATCCGTCCATACCGCACTCATCCGTACGTGTAGCTGCTACGGGCGATATGGGGATATAATGTAGTGTTACGTTCCAGTCACATCTATATGATAATAGGCACACCCGGGTTTGAGGAAGTATTGTGAATTTAGTTTGCCATAATTTATTCTTCAAGTAAACATACGAGTGTTTTGCTTCTCTTTCTGCTCCGCTTCTTTTTCCGTCTGTCCGTCTTTCTGTCGGGTGTTCGGTCGTCCGAGTACCGGACAAATGTGAGCCAGCTACCCTTGGGATCTATCTGTTTCCGCCGGTAACTCTCCAACTCCTGAAAATACACGGGATATAATATATAGCCTAAGTGTAATGTTTCGTGTGCTGTTCTAATGTATATATTATATAATTATGCTCGTATAAACTATTCATTTGGCGGAACTGTGACGCAATCAACATAGGACAGCCTTTCCAGTAAAGACGAGTACAGTGCAACCTCTCTGCAACAACCAGCCACAGAAAGACACAAAGCTGGTTGTTGTAGAGAGGTGGCTGTTGCAAGGAGGTCAACTGTATAGCTATATGTCTGGTTGCATAGGGTAGCCTATGTATTGGAATCGCGTCGGACAGTTAGCCACGCCCCAGACCCCCCTCGATGGGCTAGTCCGTAGTGATATCTTGGAATAACCATAATAACAAAATGCATTGTGTTACTCAACGTTCAACTGTCATACGCAACCGCTAATTGAAAATAATATTATGAAAAACTACTTGCACTGAACAATATCAACAACGGACAGTGGCGTAGCCAGGCATACGCACGTACGCACGTGCGTAGGAGAAATAATAAAAGAATTAAAAACAAAAAGGCTTAATTTTCGAAATATGCAATAAAATCTTGGGGGTGGTGGGGGGAGGGTTGCTATTGAGTCTGGAACAGAACGCATTTTGTATCAAACGTACATGTCGATTACAAACAAATGGTGCCGTAAATAATGCAGGAAAACGCGTTAGATAGGATCTCCGTTTCAAAAAAAATCAGGGGGGGGCATGCCCCCGGACCCCCCTAGCACTCTCCCTCACTTCGCTAGGTCGACGAGTGAGCCATGCTCACCCAATGTTCTACCATTTGATATGTGTGCGTATCAGAAATGTGTCCCTGGCTACGCCCCTGGCGGATGTTCTACGTACACAAATACATCGGATTATTTTGTTACACGTTCAAGTTGTTATTATACGTGTGGGTCTAACTGATGTTAATCCTCATTCTATCGATGGATTTACAGCAGATTTTAGTGACATTCCCGAATTCTGCCTGATTGACATTTATCGATGGTGGCCAATACACGCCAACATGAATGTAAATTCTACGTTCAGGGAAGGGGGTCAATAAGTCAGTAAGTGATAAATTACAGTCAGGGAACAAATTAATGACAGTATGACACATCCAGCGTATATTAATACCCATATTAATGCAAGTACTGAAAATACGACAAAAAAAATATTATAACAAGTTTGGGCTTCCATACATTGAACATTTTGTTAGCGGTTTCCCCAGTGACGTCATTTGTATGTTTTAATATACTCAATCCGGGGCCAACTATTTCATTCACAAAACAGAAGTAAACATGGCGATGTCAAAGTAATGCAGAAACTTTAACAAAAATCCTGCTACAACATTGTTTTGTACCGACAAGGCATTTTCAGGCGCGACACCGCTTCCGTGGCGGAATTCTTGTAGCACCCTATGTTCAGTACTTTCAGTACTTTGATTTTGGATATAAAATATTGCCTGTTACAGAGACGGGGTTGCTGTAGAGATGTGGCCGTTCACGGATGTTCGACTGCAGATTTAAAAATGTTCAATTGGTGGAGTTCATTTGTTGCTGTGACCGAGGAAATGGGGCTTATTGGTTTTGCGACCAGTATAGATCCAGATCATCCTGTGCATCCGCACAGTCTGATCAGGATCTGCACTGTTCGCAATTCCATAAATGATAAACAACCATCATACAACAAGCAAGATAGATCGTTATCAGGCTACAGGAGAGTGCTATCTGATCAGGAGCTACACTGGTCACAAATCACATTCGCCCTATTTCTTCAGTCGCAGCCACATTTCAGTTTATATTGGGTCACACTGGAGAATGATGAAACAGAACCGGCTATAATGTTTGGTTAATATAACCGATAATTCCTGAAAAAAGTAAGCGATAAGACGCGATAACGAGTGATATGTGATCATGCAGCGTGTTATTTTAGTATGTAACAACATGACCTCTTGTAGGAATAGGGAGAAAATTGGCTTTGTGTGTTATTTGTGTCATTGAATTGCCAAAATCAATGTTTTCCCATAGGTGGGGAGGGATGGTGAGATGGGCTGCCGCAGGTAATAAGAAAACTTGAAAACACGACTTTCTAAATCCAGGATCTCGGGTTTAAATGTATGTCCCGGTCGTGGGAGCGGGATTTTTCAGTGGAGACAATAAGGACGGACAGATGTGTGGAATTTAATAAATATCCACACACGAGTAATGCGGAATCGTAGTCAGTTATTTCCCTTTTGAGATCTATTTATAAAGATCCGGTCCTATGTATATTTTATCGTTGATTTCCTACTGAGTGGTACCAAAATTGAGATTGCGAACAGAGTATACCCATATCAGACTGCACTACTGTGCAGTCTGATATGGGTCTACACTGTTTGCAATGAATTTTATAACAAGTGTGAAAATATGAATATGACAAATAACACAGCCCCGGTACGGATTACTCAGATATGTAGGATAATCTGGATCTGGGTCCATACATACATCATCCCAGTCTGAGTCAACTATAATCGAAAACACTATAATTGCTCCTTGTCACAACAAATCAAGCTAGAATCGACCTTTTTACAAACAATAATGCCATAAAATATACAATTTGGACCAGATTTCTATACATGAATTCAAAGGGAGATAAATAGCTACTACCATCCCTCATTATTCGGCTGTCGAAATCCCGACTCTGGGTATATTGTCTAACCCTTTGAACCCGTAAGCCCGCTATATCGATTTATGCAAACAGTGCAAATCCAGATGAGCCGGCTCGTAACGAGCCGTCTCATCAGGATCTGCACTGTTTGAAAGTAGTAATTTTCATATTTTTGAGAACAACAAATACCCCGTTTTTATAAATGGACTAATCTGAAAATCATTTTGTGACGATTGGATTGGTTGCAAAATTAACATATAGCAGCCCATTCAGTTACTTAGGGGTGAAATCTTGGTCTAATTCCCCCGTGTAGGACCGTCGCATTCCTACCCCAAATACCCGGCTGCCGCGAAATCCAATACCGCTTGTGCTTCGATTGTATTTATTAAACTTCCGATGTCCTTTGCAAAAATATCTCAGACTTCAATTTCGTAAAATCATCAATAGTTTTTATCTTTTTGACATCAAGAAATAGATTTCAATAAAATTCACTGACCACGGCATACATGTACGTGTTCTACTACGTAGCCCAAATACGTATACATGTACTTAACATTTTAGCCATCTTAAATGTAATTATAAATCCAAATCTAAAATATATACGACTTACATATTTATAAAATAAATAGATATTATAAATGTAAAATGTTAAAAATACATTTTTAAAAACAAATCGCTTACATGCGCATCTTCGGTGTTTCGAGACGTTAAGCAAACATATTTCTCAGTCCTTTTTGGTGTAGGTGTTCCTGTTTCAGCACGTAGTCCAAGACTTGATTAAATACATTCTTATCGCTTCCTCATTTTTCAAAGAAGTTGGCATCAATGATTTTTAAATAGTCCAAAATATCCACCGTGTGAAAATATGCCAAACAGTTTTTGTAATCGATCCAAAAAGCATAAATCAGCAGCCGCAGTGTTCATTACATGTGGCTGTGGCTGGAGAAATGGGACTTATGGGATTTGTGACCAGTGTATCTCCTGATCAAATAACACACTCCTGTATCCTGATAGATGCACAGGCTGATCTGGATCTACACTGGTCGCAATAGCCGTAATCTATATTTTTTCAGACACAGCCACATATAGATAATAAATAGCAGGTCGGTGTGTTTAATTAAGTGTATCAGGCAAAGGCTAGGAAACGCGTAGGAATTCATAGCCTCGCCGAGGAATTCCTACCGTTGCCGAACCTAGCCTGATAAACATTAAATTAAAGGGTACGTACGAGCCTGATATTCTCGATATAACGAACAGTTCATGTGCCGATTATCGTATTTAAGAATCGATCCGCAGAGACTATTTGGCATATTTTCACACGGCGTAGTAATTTTGGGACTATATTGTATTTACAAATATGGGACCTACATGTACAAGGGTGCCCGGTTTAACCTTTGAACCCGAAAGCCCGCTATATCGGTTTATTCAAACAGTGCAGATCCAAATGAGCCGGCTCGTAACGAGCCGTCTCATCAAGATCTGCACTGTTTGAAAGTAATTTTCATATTTTTAAGAACAGCAAATACCCTCTTTTTATAAATGGAATAGTCTGAAAATCATATTGCGATGATTGGATTGGTTGCAAAATTAACATACCGCAGCCCATTCAGTTACTTAGGGGTGAAAGGGTTAAAGAGGTTCCACAGTACAAGTACAGTTGACATATTTTCACACGGCGCGGTATATTATTACTGTTAACAATCTGTGACCCCGAATGCCCGGTTTAGAGAGGTCCCACGGTACAAGTATCTGCATGAGTTTGAACCGATACATGGTAAATACATAGAAACGCGTGTGGAATGTAGAGTGATTTGTCATCAAGCGTTTATGTAAATAAATTAGATAAATCAACCAGTTGCAGACTCTTAAGAAGTATGAGTTTATCAAAATAGTTTAAAAGAAATAAATAAATAACTGCATTAATCAAATACGAATTATCTACATTTTTGCAGGGATGCGATGGTGCTGGAATGACGTCATCAGTTTCTGTGTAGTGTGACTGTATTGCATAGTGGCGTCTGACTGGGTAAGCGGACATTAACCCTTACTACGCTGAATTAAATTTTGTCGTCTGCTGGACATGTTTTATTTTCAATATTTCTCGATAAAAACCTGTTTGGCAGCGCATGAGAATCGCCTCCACTGGAGACGATTCTCAAGTTCTGTCAGAACAGGTTTTCTTTGATAAGAATTAAGGCAAAATTGAAAAACAGCAGACGACAATTTTCGTCTCCCGCGTACTGAGGGTGAAAGGCACCGGATCTCATTATATGGAACGCCAACTCTACATAAACTCAAATAATTAATGCTAGCTCTAAATTATTAGAGATAGCATTACATATTTAGAGCCAGCCATACATATTTGAGTTTATGTAGTTTTTGTGTTCCTGGAACGCCGAATCTACATAAACTCAAATAATTATTGCTAGCTCTAAATAATTAGTGGCTAGCATTAAATGTTTTGCGCTAGCTCCAAATTATTAATAATTTGAGTCTATCTAGATGTGGCGTTCTGTACAGCTAGCTAGCTATAAGCTAGAAAGGAATGAAACCATATAAGTTCAAAGTAGTTTAACCCTTACTACGCTTAATTAAATGCTGTCGTCTGCTGGAAATGTTTTATTTTCAATATTTCTCGACAAGAACCTGGTTTTGACAGCACATGAGAATCGTCTCCACTGGAGACGGTTCTCATGTGCTGTCAAAACCAGTTTTTTTGTTAAGAATTAAAGCGAAAATGAAAAACAGCAGACTGCAATTTCCGTCAACAGCGTAGGAAGGGTTAAAGTTTGGGCCCCATCTATTATATAGGCACATATTCTTATTAAAAAAAGTGTAACTGATCCACCAGTTTTAACCCTTACAATGCTGAATTAATTTGCGTCGTCTGCTGAATATTTTTTATTTTCCATTTTTCTCATCAAACACTTGGTTTGACAGTATTTTAGAATCATTTCCAATGGAAATGATTCTAAAATGCTGCCAAACCATGTTTTTACTGAGAGAAAAGACAAAATATGAATTAACAGCAGACGACTATTTTCGGTTCCCGCATTCTAAGGGTTAAACGTCACGTGTGCCCTCTATGCAGATATAATGATTCATTAATCTTAGCATGACTGATAGAGACGCGCGTTTGTATCACGGCATTTTGATAAACAAATGAGGCAGAACATTTTAAATTATATACGTCACCTGAATAAATATTTTTTTTTTATCGACATAGTGTACAGTATGTTCAGCGCACATAAAAACAATAGATAAAGTAAATAGTTGTTTCCGTTAACCCTTTACGGAAACACGGTTATCGCCCCTGTCATCATTAGTGGCAATTAATGTCTGATATAAAAAGTATAATAATGCCAACAGGAAACTTGCGTTTGGGCCACGTTTGAACCATGTTTGAATCACGTCTACGTCTGGCGGCCATTTCACTAAACTTCGTACGGCTTCGTAAACTTCGTACGACTAACATGTTCGTAAGTGCAAATTTAAGATCGCCGTCTGGAAATTCCAATGGATGGATTTACATGTATTGAACATAAGCTGCATACAGCCTATGCTCAATAAATGTAATTCCAATAATTGTTTACAAGAAAACAGTGTTAATGTGAAATTCACAGACAATCACAATGTTGCACTTACATTTTGGTCAGACGAAGTTTAGTGAAACGGCCCCCTTGGTGCCCGTTTCACTAAACTTCGTCCGACCAAAATGTTCGTACAAAGATAAATTATCTTCACACGTTAAAGTGGTTCATTAATTCTACCACTTTCCACCTACATGTAGTAGCCATTAAAGTTGAACAAATCCACCAAAATGTTCACAAAATCGGCTGTTAATATGGACATTGTTGCAAATTTAGTTTTGCACTTCCGAACTCCTTATGCGTACGAAGTTCAGTGAAGCGGCCCCATTGTTTCCACTACGAACACAGTCGCAAACGCTACTGCACGCGGCGCACAACGACATGTGTGCCATTACTGTCTGTTTCACGAAAGCTGCCCAAATTTTACGGCTATATAGACAATTCAAAACCAATATTTTTTTCGATAAAATTAAATTAAAGGAAAATTTAAGAATGAGCCTTCTTTTTATTTCGTGAAATTTGGTCAAATATTGATTTTATTGCGAAAACAAAATTTTCCCATGTTAAATCCCCATAGACATCTTCACGGAGTAGTGAAGATGTCTATGGGGATTTAACATGGGGAATTTTTTTTGAATTTTAGAAATACTGGACTGATTTTTAAAATTTAACTTTTGTTTTCTTAGTTAGATCATATCCAAGCTATCTAGTCAGGTTTCGGAGTCAATTTCCAAATGTTTTCGTTTTTTGACTCCTCCCACACTTCCTTACCACTTTTTCCTCCATGTTAAATTCCCATAGACAAATCAATTTTTCGTAATAAAATCAATATTTGACCGAATTTCACGAAATAAAAAGAAGGCTCATCCTTAAATTTTCCTTTAATTTAATATTATCGAAAATAATATTGTTTTTGAATCGTCTATATAGCCGTAAAATTTGGGCAGCTTTCGTGAAACAGACTATAGTGCGATCTAACTTCTTACGCGTCCAACAAACAAATGTGTCGCCAATTTCGTAATCACCAACTCATACCTTTGTACACATGTTGTTATCTTTATCAAAAAACACCGAAGCGATACTTTAGATTTTTCAGGCCACTTTGGAGTTAATTGTTGGCAATTAATGGCGAGATATTTATCGATACAACTTTGATACTTTGGCGATTAAAATACAATCTGGCGACTGGGAGCCGCCCATTTAAAGGTCGGATATCATTTGATATCAGTGATATACATACGATATCAAATAGACCGCCCGCTGATTAAAGATAAATTACGAAATATGGGTTAGAGTAGCTGCAGATAGGTAATATATACCGTTGTACCCGATATGAGAAACTACCATTATTTCAAGTAAGCTTTCCGCAATATTAATACGATATGTTAAACAATTCTGCAAACAAACAGGAACCCACTTTTCCAACGTTTCGACACTATGCCTATCAAGGAATTAGTTGTTTCTACTAAACGTTAGGTGGCATCTATTTTAGATTTCACAATGTGTATGTTTATAAACATAATTCCTTGATAAAGGCCTTGTCGAACGTAGGAAGAGTGGGTTCCTGGGGGCCGTTTCACTAAACTTCGTACGACAAAAATGTTCGTAAGTGCAAATTTATGATCGTCTGGAAATTTTAATTGCTAGATTTACATTTATTGAGCATAGAATGAAAATCCAATAGTTGTTTATACGAAATCATTGTTATTGTGAAGTTTATAGACTATCATAATTGTGCACATACGAACATTTTAGTCGTACGAAGTTTAGTGAAACGGCTCCCAGGTTACTGCAGAAGTGTCTACCTTTGTTTCGCCAATTCGGTGACCATTAAAGGCAATGTATCTCAGATTTTATCTGCGTGTATACGTGTTTTTATTTTTCCATTTATGCAAACTAAATGATATGTATTGTGCAAACTAGACTTTCCAGTGTAATAGCACGGTGCAATAAAAATCATATTACACTAGTGTAATAAATATGCAAATGAAGCCGGTACAGAAGACACGCTAGGTGGTCATTACAGCGTCAATGTATTGTGATGTGTTTATGCAATATATAGAATCCAACATCTGTGTTGATTTAATATGATATTTATTAATCTCGTTTTCTCATAAACTCGTTTAATAACTATCATATTAAATCAGCTTTCATGTAAGATCCTCTATATATCAATTAATAGCACCTTATATGCCATATGACCAGCATAGCCCCAGATCAGCCTGCGCATCCGACTATTTAAGTCCCCATCCGATAGGACTAGGCTATCACGAAGATGTCTTGCCCAAGGACACGCCGAATCGGCCGAAACCATGCGTTATATTCAAGTACATATATTAGAATATGTGTCAAAGAGCGGAGATAATTTGGTTTGGCCAGATTAAATTAGTTTCTACATATCCAACTTTCGCGGCCACTTTACCTGGACAAAATCCATAGTGACCACATGGTCAATTTCCGCTGACCAATACGTGATGGTCAGTCGGCAATATCCGTGATATCGGCGTTTTCCGTAATCTCTCGGAAATCTACAGGTGTCACGTGATGTATGCATAAACACAATTGTTTCATCAATGTCTATGCATACCTGAGACCCAGTTCCTTTAAATTATTAACAAAATATCATATTCATATTTGAACATACGTATGCTTTTACTCACAACGCTACAAGGGGCGTTTTCTGCCCCACCCACATGCCTTAACACAGGAAATATCACCTGGTCATCCTACGCTGACGGGCGACAAATTATGACAAATATAATATACCCAACAACCATTGTATAACTCTCCATCAATTGCTTCGATCCAGAACTAACTTATATGTAAATATTATTTTCACGGACACACGGACGAATATTGTATGCGTAGTGTAATCTATACTGCTTACACGCATAACATAACATTAGAGCCACATTTTCTCTGTGTCGCGCATGATTATAAACAATTAAATATTTAACAATCAGCTACTGTTTCAAACTTTAATTACCGTCTAAATTACGTTAAAAAGTCACACCTATTTCAAAAAAGTATAGACACAGAAGAGACTGCACAGATGCCTCTTCTGTGTCTATACTGTTTGTATTTAATGCATTAACACTACTATATTGTCCGATGTTTTGCGTACTAGTATGACAATGAAAATATACCCAAATTAAATATTATTCAAACGTGATATTGTGATCAGGGTCTAAACTGGTCATAGACGTATCGGGGAATGAAATCTAGAAAAAAACCGATATTCATTGATTCGAACCAATGTGGGCTAAGTTTACTTGTCTATGTAACAGACTTGAACTTTGGGTTGACATAAGTTCCAAACTAAAACAATGACATTTAATATTTCATAACACTCCCAAATCAAGAATATGATTTACAACCAGTTTTTTATAGTGGGTGTTTGTTATTTACACCAATTGATTTTCTATTTTTTTCTATTTTCAAATAACATACGTTTGACTCTTCAAAGAAAATCAGTGAAGCTTTTTCCATTGATACAATTCTGTGATACGACTGTCTACGTAAAGTCTGCAACTTATATATCTATGTTGTTGATTACTAATTGCTTTGTTAATTAATACTATTAATGACGAAGCTTGTTTGAATTCAGCCTATTTTCGGCCGTATGCAAAGCAAAAGAGTACCCTATGCAATGTTTGCGACCAGCATAGCCCCAGATCAGACTTGATCAGGGTCTACGCTGATCGACCGCAACTGAAGTGTGATAACATGTTTGAATTGAACGTATTTCGGCCGTATGCAAAGCAAAATGGTGCCTTATGTAATGTTTGCGACCAGCATAGCCCCAGATCAGCCTGCGCATCCGCGCAGTCTGATCAGGGTCTACGCTGTTCGCCATTCAGGAACTGAAGTGTGATAACATGTTTGAATTGAACGTATTTCGGCCGTATGCAAAGCAAACGGGTGCCTTATGTAATGTTTGCGACCAGAATAGCCCCAGATCAGCCTGCTTATCCGCGCAGTCTGATCAGGGTCTACGCTGTTCGCCATTCAGGAACTGAAGTGTGATAACATGTTTTAATTGAACGTATTTCGGCCGTATGCAAACGGGTGCCTTATGTAATGTTTGCGACCAGCGTAGCCCCAGATCAGACTGCGCATAGGGTCTACGCTGTTCGCCATTCAGGAACTGAAGTGTGATATTGTGCGTATTTCGACCACGGCTGAGGCAATACACGTTAAGTGATCATAGGGAAATACCCGGCGTGTCGAATATAGATGCTCAATATGTTGACTCGATGGTGTAACTGAGTATTGTAATAGGTGATTTTCCGTTCCGTTTTTACCTATAGATGCCATTGCTTTTGCTTCATATATCATTCGAGAACCAGGGGGCCAGTTTCACTAAGCTTCGTACGATAAAAATATTCGTACGAAGATTTCTATGAATTTGCTTCTCACATTAACGTGTTTCTCGAATGCTGTCAGTTCAAGTTATACCTACGGGTTCATGTCATTAACTGTAGCACATCCATGACAGACTTTCCAACATCGGCGGTCAGAACAAATATTATTGCGCATTTCAACTTTGCACTTACGAACTTTAATTACCCCAGATGGCCACGGCCCGCATGTCGAGTTCGCCGAGGTATTTGATACACAGGTGCTTGACGAACGGCTCATATGTATGTGTTGTATGGGTTATTTCGGTATCTATGCTGGTTTGGGTGCATTTTTACCAACAAACAAGTTACCTCCTGTGAGTTACACGTATACGCACGAATTTGGGTGACATTAAGAAAGAGGCCCGAAAGTTCGGAACAATGTATGTGTAGATAGTTGACAATTTCTGTCGTGTGTAATGATTGAGCATTAGTAGTTGCTCAAAACTATATAAATTACCCAAAACCAACGAAATCCCCCCAAATCTACCCAAAATCCACCCACATGACACCAACATACTGACTATCTGTTCAAGCACCTGTGATTTCATAGTCCAAGGATAACTTGATGGCCCGAATGCACAGCGACGATTTGTTGATGGTTCCCAAACAAAAATGAATGGCAGTGAACACGATCGTTTGTACAACGATACGTATAGCAACAGGTATTGTATGTGCGTGAAAACGATATTTTCGTTTAAATACCCGGTTTTCAACTATCTATACGCATGTAGCTCGTTTCAACGCATCGTTTTCGTTATTTTTAATTAGAAAACGATGTTGTCGTTGGCTTAAACGTGACACGTTTAAACTAACGAAACCATCGTTTTCTAATTATATAAATAAAAACGATGTCAAAACGACGTGCAAACGATAGGCAAATGTTCGTTTGTGGAGTCAGGAGTAAATCCGAACTGTACGTATGGGTACGTGTAGGGTGTACGTATGTACATGTATATGGTTGCAGATGCATACCATTATTTACTGCATACAATGTGCTTTCGCAGTGTAATAACACAGTGTAATAAAAATCATAATACACTAGTGTAATAAAGCCGATTGCCAGAAGATACGTGTGTATTTAATTATGATTCGTTTCACTGTAATTGATTTCTGATGAACTATCTGTTTATGATTGCAAAACACATAAACATGTAGTTTAGTGTTCATAGTGTTGAATTATAGTGGAACCTCTCGAAACTGAACCCCCAGGGTGTCCGGTTCAGTGAGGTTCCACTGTAGATTGTATCACCATAAGACACGCTTTTGTGAATGAATACAAGACCAGGGGCCCGTTTCACTAAACTTCCTACGACTAAAATGTTCGTAAGTGCAAATTTAGGATCGTCTGTAAATTTAAATTGATCGATTTACATTTATTGAGCATAGGCTGCATATGCAGCCTATGCTCAATAAATGTAAATCCATCAATTGTTTACAAGAAAACATTATTAATGTGCAATTTACAGACTATCATAATTTTGCACTTACGAACAATTTAGTCGTAGGAAGTTTAGTGAAACGGGCCCCAGCATGGCAAATCCGCACTTAAAAAAAGACTAAATAACTTCAGAATAACAATTAATTATTAATTAATTAATATTATAACGAATTTAAGTTTAGTAAACCACAGCAACTAAAATTATTATGATATACATGTACAATACATAATTGTTTGAATCGTAATTATAATTCCGCGTACGTTGCGTTAGGCATGTAGTGTTTGAGAAAGTATTTAATGGTAACAAACAGCCTTTCTGTGGTTTATTTGTACATAAATGGCATGAAATGTAGCCATTAATTATTAATCCGCCGTAAGAACATAACCACACACTTCTGCCCATGTTTACCCACTAAAAATGTATCAATTGGCAAAGGAAATATCGACACCTTTTGTTAATCCGGGAATGTGGAATTTTCACGAGTATATGTTTATTGCAAAGACCATAGTTAACATTTGGAGTATTTGCGTTTCTTTGACATATTAGACAAACATATTTGCTTAACATTTTGACACTTGGCACATGTATGCAGAGGTTTCTTCAATATCAGGATATTTGAGAAAGGTATTCCCCTCCCGTGGGAACGACAGGAAAGCCCCGGGAGTTAGACGTGTTATAAAACACACAGTCTAATTCCGCATCTCGGAATAAATATGTGTCTAATTAACGAGGACCGGCGATAGCATCTCTACCTTGTAAGGTTTGTCGGTCTAATCCATAGGATTACTTTTGCCGGAATACGACCACCGTCATATCGGGTGGGGAATACAAAAAGTAGTCACTTGCTTAAACCTTAAAATAGTTTTGAAATGTGTTTCAATTGCAATTAACGCCAGTCCCACGCTCAAGAGAATATATTGATACGTGAATCAGTGCTATTCTGTATTATTTCTATATAGGCGGGCCTATTTGATTTTCATTTAGACCACATGGAGGGCTTTAATAATTATATCATTATCTTCGGGCCTCCGACTAATAAAAAATGCCCATATGACGTATGTGGCTGTGACTGAAGAAACGGGGTTTATGACAATTAGATGATCTAGTAACATAAGGTCGTATCTGCTGTCCCGCCCTAGGAGCATACTAAGTACAATGCGGGAACAGATGTCTTTAAATATAACTTTGTACGTATTGCTACATTTAATGATTAATATAATAGACACTGGCGAAACCTACACAATATGCAATTAATTGAGACGAAATGCTGTGTGTTCATTGGTCGAGAAACATGAACAAACAACAAAGATGTATATTGTTTGTTAGAAATATGGCAGGATGAACTGACTGAATGGCGCACAGCTCAGACATTAATCAGACTGCACGAAAGCGTAGGTTGATTTGGGTCTACGCTGATCGCAAATACCATAATGTACATTTCGCTAAACTTGTCATTGAATGTGTTTAAATGGTGGCCAGCGTAGGTACTTATCGTTACATTTCAGACTGCGTGGTTGCTTCTAACGGTTGATATCAGGCTCTATATATACTAGAAACAAAATTGCTACCCCGCTCCATACCTCTCGAGAGGGTAGCAATTTAACCCCATGTCTTTAATGTAGCGCATGGAAGAGTGATTTTTGCAATCGGTTATCCTGCGTATTTGATATGTTAGCGATATAAAACTGTCAAAGATGTATCAATACATTATTAATAAAGAACATACACATGCAGAAACTGGTTACTTTGGCAAGGTGTTTATCTGGCATTTACATGAATATATTTGAAGGTTTCATTTCGTTATGTTGAATGTTGAATAACAGCTACAGAAAAGATGGCTTCCATGGGAAAATACTTTCCAAGTTCTATTATTTTTGGCAATTTACTAGTTCTACATCCAAGGTTATTTGTTTAAAGGTATAAAATATACAGCTTACTAAATGTTGACATACATGCAACATGTTTGGATATGCACTTCTGTTGCTCACATTTTTGAATGGGTCAAATTGTAGCCGTAGATAACATATCGGATGCGAATTATTGTGGCTAGCTCTATGCTGGTCACACACGGCGTAAGACCCCATTTTCGCAGTCGGTGTCATACATCGGTGGGACTGGGAACAATGGTTGTTCATTTCATTCTGTAGACAGTAAAACAGCCAAAGGATCAGTAAATAGTGTCTCTTATTTTGTTAAAATAAATGTGACTCGTCTGAACAAAAAGAGGTGTATTTGTTTCGCGACCAATGAAGCCCCATATTAGACTACGCATCCGCGCAGTCTAATCAGGGTCTACATTAGTCGCTATTAAATTGAGGAATCAGGCTTGATATATCCCAACAACAACGACCTCTGTATCCGACTGATTGAGTGTCATATGCGGCCAGGAGCTATAATGGACACAATAATAATGCCTCTTTTGTCGTGGCGACTTACAAGTGGTAAATACTGACGAGTGTGGCAACTGAGAAAGTCAAGAGTAAATATGTCACCCAACTTCTGGGTGTTCCATAGACAGCAACAATGGCTCTCTTGAAGCGCCACCACAAGTGTGCTTATTAAGCGTAAAGTAAAAACTGATCTTGCACCGCTAGTCAATTTTCAATATTGCATACACCAGAGACATAATAACACAGCAGCCTGTCTATGTCCCGGCATACAAGTATAAATATTTTTGTCAATCTTCGATTTTTTTCAGGCGACTAATTTTCAGGTCGAAACGGGTTCAAAATTACGATGCAATTCTACAATTAAAATATTTGTATCGCCTTTGTTCATATTTTTCTGCGTATATCTGAGGATGCATGTTAAGGTTAATAACACATTTGTTTTATTTAGTTAACTGATGCAATTTAATGAGATGAAATGAATGCTGAAAACCTCCCGAAGAAAATAACCGTTAGTTAAAAAAATAACACAGATGTGAAGTGTTTAATTATGTGAAATATGTGCGTTCAATATGACGTTATCAATGAACTATTTTTTTTTATAATTATTTATATTACATTTAAATGTAATTCCATTTTAATATTCACACGATTTTATTACATGAATTTGACGATTTGTGATTAAATAAAACAAAAAAATGTAAGTGCAATTAAAAAAACAATAATTATTTATTTTCCGCATTAAACAATGTTTGAGAGGTTATGCCGAGTTTTAGTCAGCTATATTTCGTTAAAGGCATCTTGCCTCGGATATGATGAGAAAATAACGTCTCAGATTGGCAAACTGTAAGTTACTCGTACTTGTAGATTTTTATCTGGTTGTGGAATAGTAATCTTTCCAGTATTGAAACATAACTAGATAATAACTAGTCTATGATTTGTGGCTGTGACTGGAGAAATGTGTGACCAATGTAGATCCAGATCAGCCTGTGCATCCGCACAGTCTGATCCGGATAGACACTGTTCACTATTCCATCAATGAAACACGCGTGATGCTGCTAACAATCAATATATATATCGTTATCAGGCTATATATAGGGGTGTGTTATTTGGTCAGGAGCTACACTGGTCACAACTCACATAAGCCCCATTTATTCAGTCCCAGCCACATATACGTGTACTATAATAAACCAAAAAATCCTTGGAATTTGATCAAATCAAAGTGTGCGTTTGGTACGTACCAGTGGAACCTCTCTAAACTGAACAACATGATAAGACAGTACACACGTATGTATTGGAATAGTCAAAGAGTATATCTAAAGTTGAACATCTCTAAACCGGACACTCTGGGTACATCACAGAATTTCCGGTTTAGAGAGGTTGCACGGTATATTGAATATTTGAGACATCGTATGAGACACGGCGTCTTTAACGGAACCAGTTGACGATTTGTGGGGCTTTTATCAATTAGGAATGAAAAATGATACATTATCAGCATAACATAAACACATACGATATTAGTTATGAGTACTCTCATTACATTACATACCATTACATTAAATAAGCGTTATGACGGAGTAGTATTTCCAAATTTTCGTTTGAAGAGTTCTTATTCTGTTTATATTTCGTGGAGAGTGAACCAAGCATGCTTACTAGGTGAGTTTATGATAATAGTATTGTCTCATTTTGTAGAATTCTTTCTCAATAACAATACAGCGAAGTATTAATGTTAACGCGCTGCAGATTATCGCTATATTATAGTGCGCGAAATGGAAACGATATTCCGCAAATTTTACCGTTGACTGTGGTGTAGCGATACACATGTACGTGTAGTGCAACCTATAGTCGTGCAGCTAATACGATACATGGGTTGATGATTGAATTGTCAAGCAGCTCCTTTAATACAACATATACATGTACATGTACACATGAACACATATGCACAATGCGGCTTCTGACAGTCAGGCCAGCTCATTAATTCATAGACACGACTCTTAAATTCATCAGTTAGACTCATGCATACAGCAAATCACACGGGTGCTTGCCTTGCAAAACTAAGTCTTATCATTACGTGGCTGTGACTGGAGAAATTTGGCATATGGCATTTGTTACCAGTGTAGCTCCTGATCAAATAGCACAGCACACTCCTGTAGTCTGATAACGATCCATATTTCTTGTTAGAAACATGGCGGGTGATTAATTAATGCAATGGCGAACAGTGCAGATCCTGATCAGACTGTGCGGATGCACAGGCTGATCTGGATCTACACTGATCGCAAGACACATAAGCCCCATTTCTCCAGTCACAGCCACATATATGCCGTCGGTTATTAAAACGGATCAAATGACGTTTGCGACCAGCGTAGCCCCAGATTAGCCTGCGCATGCACGCAGGGACTGGTGTACACCGTTCGCCATCGTCAATTATGTAGCATCATTCTGCCATCGACAAAACGATTAGATCCCAAAACTTACTAACTTAAATTACAAGACGGCCAATATCTCTAACTGTTGCAAAACCACTTCTTTTCGTATTGGTCGTCGTACGAGACAAGGGACTTAACGACGTTTTGGATCAGCGTAGACCAGACTGATCGTGGCCTACAATATTCGCCATCGAGTCACTAAAGTCACTAACTGTAAAAAAGGTAATATTATACAGTTCAACCTCTCTACAACAGCCACCCATGGGAAGACGCAAAACTGGCTGTTGTAGAGAGGTGACTGTTGGTAGGGAGGTTAATGTTGAATTAAATTATTTCATCCGCTGTTTATTTATTTTCGTTGATAATTCGCATCAAAAACATGTTTTGGCAACAATGTAAATGATTCTAAAATGCTGTCAAAACATGTTTTTCTTGAGAAAGAAGGCAAAACAACAGCACTCGACAATTTTCGTACTCAGCAGTCTTAGGGTTAGATACAGTGGAAATCATCCATTTGGTGTATAACATAGCGGCTGTTATAGAGGGTGTTGTTATAGAGAGGTGGCCGTTCGGGGAGGTTCGACTGTAACCTAAAACAAACGAATGTACTAGAGAACGATATCTCAAATTATTATACGTACTTTCGTTTCCCATTGAAACACAATGCAACGCAAGACGTCAATACTTTTCAATATTGACGTCTCGTGAGTTCATATGGGTCAGTGCCGGAACTACGCTTCACCTCGCAAAATACTCCCTTCTAAATCACCACTAATTTGTTTATTTTGTTTATATTTTTATAACGTGAAATTTGGTCCAATATTGATTTTATTATGAAAATACAATTTCCCCATGTTAAATCCCAATAAACAATCTATGGGGATTTAACATGGGAACATTTTTCTAATTTCAGAAATAGTGGAACGATTTTCTAAATTTAACTTTTGTTTTCTTAGTTAAATCATTTCCAAGCTATCTAGCCAGGTTTCGGAGTCAATTTCCAAATTTTGTTTGACTGCTCACTCAGCTATTCCACCTCATTTTCCCCTATGTTAAATTCCCATAGAGAAATTTATTTTTCGTAATAAAATCACTATTTTACCAAATTTCACGAAATAAAAAGAAGGCTCATTCTTAAATTTTTATAAAATTTAATATTATCAAAAACATACGGGTTTTGCAATGTTTATATGGCCGTAAAATTTGGACAGGTTTCGTGAAACAGACAGTAGTTAAGTATGCCGTTAGTAGCCAACGGGACTATCGTGATTACATGAGTGTATCGAACAGTGTATACCCTAATCAGGCTGTGCGGATTCTACGGCTTATCTGAAGCTACACTATACTGGTCCAAAATTAACCTCTTTCTGCCGTGGCATGTTATGTATATTTATATAGTATATATCGTTCAATATTTCCAAAATGAGAACGTTTTAAGGCACGTTTTTATGATCAATGGGATTATATGTAGTCTGTATATAATTCCAGCACAAAACTATTTACACAATTCCCTAACATTTGATTGGCCCGTAGCAAGTCTTTGTCCAAAATGTGTATCCCAGTAAACTCCCACGCTGAACTACTTTCCGTAACCGTGAGGCGCAGTTAAAATAATTCTTAAGAAAACGGAAAATAAACACATTTTCTTGATGAAGTTATTTAAAATGCTGTAATTATAAGGAATGAATGGCCTTTTTGTGGAATTTATCGGGGATATAAACTTGGAAAAGTCGCGGGAATACTGGACGAGGCCTTCCGGCCTTCGTCCAGTATTCCCGCGACTTTTCCAAGTTTATACCCGATAAATTCCACAAAAAGGCCATTCATTCCTATAATATTTCCAAAATGAGAACGTTTTAAGGCACGTTTTTATGATCAATGGGATTATATGTAGTCTGTATATGTAGTCTGTATATATGTCCTAGTTTCTAAATTGAACGTTTTCACCGAATATGGGGTTCCGTTAACCCTTTCAACACTAAGGAAGTGGAATGGACTGTGATATGCTAATGTTCCGACCAATCCAATGGTCACAAAATGATTTTCAGATTCTTCCATTTATGAAAAGGGGGTGTTTTTGTTCTCAAAAATATTAAAATTACTTTCAAAAAGTGCAGATCCTGATGAGACGGCTCATCTGGATCTGCACTTTTTGCATAAACCGATATAGCGGGATTTCGGGTTCAAAGGGTTAACTAAACTATAATAAAAATAAATGTGCATGAAGATGTTTGAAACATATTGAACCCGAATGTAAACGCATTACCGAAGTATCTCCCCTGTGAATCACAGACTATGTTGGTATACGTGAGAATAAAGCACAAACGGCTTAGAATTTGATCCAACAACATGATGCGATTTGGTTGATATTGGTCACTTGTATCCAATAAAGCGAAAACAAACACATTAAAAATCCGAGACGTAATCGGAGACACAGTGACTTTAACCCCGTTTAATGCTGAATACGCATATACGGGGTGGGGTATGACCACATCGAAACAATATTCGCTATTTTGCTTATTTCTATTCAAATACTTATTTTCGTGTGAAAGATTGTGTTTACTTTTTGGGGTGGGGGCGGATTTTTATGGGCCATGTCCTACCATAAATGTATATCCTCAGCGTGTAGTGGGTTGTTAATGTTACAGCCAATACACATTCCCACCCAAAGTGTTCCAGCGTCCCTGTGCCAGGTCGTAATGTGAGGGAAACTAAACAGTTCCCACAATTATGTTACAATTAGATAGTGATTAAGGAGAAACCTGTTCTTAATTAGCAAACTCGCACAAACCACCCTGTTGTGTAATAATAATGTGATTTGCCATTGTGGAAGAATGGGCATACATGTATTTCAATGTTTCTCCACAGAACAACAGTTCGCAATATTACCGCATCTAACAATTACACCAGTTGGGGTGACCAAACTCTAGGACGAAGAGACGGACAGACGAAGAGACGGACCGACCAGCAAACTGGCAGACGGACAGGGCGGTGACGATATGTACACCGAAACTGGCCCTTTCTATAGGGTGACACTAATAACACTTTAATTTACTTATAAAATGGAAACTCTCTATTCTTTATTCACTTCATTATGTATGATCACAGTCTCCAGCTCCCACCCCACCCCCCCCCCCCCCCCCTCGGGAACTTCCTCTCCTCGCGGGATGTTTAAGCCATCGCTAGGTGCATTGATTGCGACTGTGACTAGAGAAATGATGATTGCGACATTTGTGACCAGTCCAGCTCGTGATCAACTAACACACTCATGCAGAGCTATACTGTCTGATAGAAGCTTGCCGAGTGTTTCGATGACTGAATGGCGAACAGTGAAGACCCTGCTATTGCGCATCCTGATCTTGGTCTACACTGGTCGCAAAGCACATACACACCATTTCTCCAGTAACTACCTCTCGACTACAATTCCACTTTAAACACATACACTGTCTACAAGCAAACGCGCATGCCCACGTACCCGGTCTAGCACATGCAACCCGTATTTGCGGAATGTCGCTCGGGTTAAAGTGCACGTGCATACGCACATAGCCTTATACCCTATTTCCATTGATGGGTCTGGCTTAAAACCACAACAGTGTTTCTTTGTATCGCCGAATAAAACGGCAGACAAATGCGATGGGTAATTTGTGACCCCTGTTTTCACGGGCTATTGGCCCTCTTTACACCGGCAACCGGGTCTAATCATTAACCCGGGTTAATAACAATCCTCACGCGAATATTCACTCAACGATTTGTGTGCATTCTACGGAGGCACTGATAGGGCATGTGTTTTTATTTATCTCGTGGCCACCACAAATAGAGAAACAGACATAAATAATTCAGCTGTCTTCTTGTTTTATTTATATCGTGGCCACGACATCAGTAAGAAAGACTTAAATAATTCACGTGAGTGATTTCTTTTTATTTATTTCTCACAACTATACAAAAACACCTAGTACATTATCTCGTGACCACGACATAATTCATACCTTTTTAATTACCTCGTGGCCACTACATAAATAAAGAAATGCACCTACATAATTAAGGTGTTGTTTTTTTTTTTTATCTCGTGGCCACGACTTATTATCTATAAAATAGAATAGGCGTATGTGTCTTGCGATCAGTGTAGATCCAGATCAGCCTGTGCATCCGCACAGTCTGATCAGGATCTGCACTGTTCGCCATTTCATTAATTAAACCCGCCATGTTTCTAACAAGTAATATAAAACACATGTTCCCTCTATGCTTCAGTAGCTTTCTATAGCACGAGGAGCTCGCTTTAGGACGATCTCTTACATTACAATATGTTCAAAAGTTGAGAACGTGCAATGTAAATGTGTTGTTTTCTTATAGGATTGTTGAATGGTTGACTAAAATTTGCATCGCTTTTCGAACAGCTGTATATAATTAGAACACAACCATTTTGCTGATCACAAGCACCCTTCTTCAGTAACTAAATGGCGAACAGCGTAGACCCTGGTCAGACGACTATGCTAATGCGCAGGCTGCTAACATGCAATTCATCTCAGCTGATGATTTCTGTTCATGATTGAAAAAGACACATAAACATGTATCGCAATGCTCATGTTACTGGATTACAACGGTGTGTGTAACCTCTCTAAATTCAATACGCGTGGTGTCAAGTTTAGCAAGGTTCCACTGTACAGTCGACTCGAAATATACATGACCTTTAGAATGTTACATCAAACAGAAATCCCAAATGTTGCTTATGCCTAATGTGTGTCAATATTCTGTGACAATGATAAAACATAGCAACTATATTTACGACCGGTTTCGTGGCTAGTAACAGTAAGCCAGCGCTTTCGGTTCAACGAATTTAGATATTTATTCAATACATGTGAAATGTCGCTTCAAATGATCAGTATATATTTTTCAGCAGGGTGTAGGCTGGCGTGACCTTCCTAAACGTCAGCTATACTGTGACAAATCCCAATAAGCTAGTACACTCTTTTTGTCATCACACTTCAGATTTATCTCCTGCGAAGATTATCGTTGTCGTTATCAGAAGGCAAGTTTCCTTTGATCAGGACAACTCACCCGAAACTGAAAACCTTTTCTCTCCTCAGTTGACAACTGAATACTAAACTGCACAGGAAATCATACCATATGTTTCATGACATAGGCCGACGTGAATATGCCGTCATTATTTGTATAAAACTGCAATGTATTGTCACTGTAACGCGCTGAAGCGCGAAACGCTAAAAGGTCCGATACCGTGCAGTGGCGAAACTAGACTTACGCGCTCCGTTTCCAGTTCGGCTACTCGCGCCTTAAAACGATACGATCACCAATTTAAATATACGATAACGTGCGTTTTCGTACCAGAATTCGTCACCCAGTGACTTTATCAAATAATGCTATCTTTATGTCAGATCTGTCTTAACGGTTTGTTCACTATTGTGTAGAGTGTCAGAATAACTGCCAACTTGGGGTCTCGCGGGTATATCCCTGGCCCTGTGATTATAATACAAATTAGCATTAATCCAGTCTCTTGTGTCCACGAAATCAAGACTTTTGAGTGGCCGATACTGAGCTTTGCTCAGTCTTAGCCATTCAAACGTCTTGATTTCGAATACAAGTTTCGATAATTTGTTCAGGGTTCGAAGCTACAACACTTGTTCCATACTCAATTCGGAGCCGTAACTCAACTCGGCTGACAGATGAAATATACGAATATGTCCGCATGAGCGAATATGTCCATATATATGGACATATTGCGTGGCGGTAAGGCGCGAATATGTCCACACATAAGGATATCCGCAGTGAGTTTTGGGGACACTTTATGAACACATCTGATATTTTCATTGGTCTTTATTGTATGGTCTATATTTATAGGATATGTGATTTGTCGGTGGATAAATGCACGATTTCCGCAGGTGCAATATTGCGCCACATTAGGAGCGCACTATCGTTGCGCGGCGGAACGAGTTGCATATATCCACATACACATCAAATAACCGTTTCTTATATACGTAATTCACTCGCAATTTATATGAACATAAAATTATACAAGACATAATTAAAATAAAGACGCTAGTGGTGATTTAGAAGGAACTATTTTGCGAGGTGAAATGTAGTTCCGGCACTGGCCAATATCATCTAACGGAGACGTCAGTATGGAAAATATTGACTGCTTGCGCTGCTTTGTGTTTCTGTCACAGGGCGAGAAAATGGGAAATGCGAAACGAAAGTACGCATATAATAAATGAAAGTACTGAAAGTACTGAAATATGATATCTCAACACAAACTGATCAGTGTTTGTGGTAAGTTAAATTTGTAAAACACACTGGTGTAACTTGCAGGGTCAGTACTGAAATATTAGGAAAATCGTCCACCCCCTTTTACTGCTAGCTCCGTACTGTCCCGTGAGACCTAAAGATAATGGATGCTGAATTCACTATTTTCTGACCATTTAGGCGTAGCACGATAATGGCTGCCCCCATAGAAATGTGCGTGACACAATATGCTATCTCAAGGGAGATAACATCTTTTATATCTTGCAGATGTAGCCAATTATTTAATGATCAAGGTATATTTTCTAACGAATCTCATATATTCGATAAAGCGTATTATGCCATGAACGCAAACCCAATGCGTTCTACTGTCTGTTTCACGAAAGCTGCCCAAATATTACGGCTATATAGATAATTAAAAAACAATACTATTTTCGATAATATTAAATCAAAGGAAAATTTAAGAATGAGCCTTCTTTTTATTTCGTGAAATTTGGTCAAATATTGTTTTTATTGCGAAAAAACAATTTCTCCATGTTAAATCCCCATAGACATCTTCACGGAGTGAAGATGTCTATGGGGATTTAACATGGGGAATTTTTTTTGAATTTTAGAAATACTGGACCGATTTTTAAAATTTAACTTTTGTTTTCTTAGTTAGATCATATCCAAGCTATCTAGCTAGGTTTCGGAGTCAATTTCCAAATTTTTTCGTTTTTTTACTCCTCCCACACTGACTCCTTTACCTCTTTTCCCCCCATGTTAAATTCCCATAGAGAAATCAATTTTTCGTAATAAAACCAATATTTGACCAAATTTCACGAAATAAAAAGAAGGTTCATTCTCAAATTTTCCTTTAATTTAATACTATCGAAAAAAATATTGTTTTTGAATTGTTTACATGGCCGTAAAATTTGGGCAGCTTTCGTGAAACAGTCTATAGTTTGTCTGTTTGATGCCGGTGACTAGCAAACGGGACAATGCGACGTATGCGATCAGCATATCACCGGACCAGACTGCGCGGATCCGTGTCTATGCTGGTCGCCTTTCATTCCTGCGGTACACATACAGCCGCTCGCAACATGATTAGATCAAAATCAAACGCAGTAAAATGGTAAAAGGATCTACACATATCATAAGCAATAAGGTCCGTTTTCTCAGCACGTGTTCCAATTATTTTAAGCTAAACCCAGCCACTCTTTGAGCCCTTAAATACGCACATATGGCTGTGACTTGGTAAATTGGGCTTATGGATTTGTGACCAGTGCAGCGCTTCATCAGGTAACACACTTATGTGGCCTGAAACGATCTATATTAATTGTTAGAATCATGATGTGTGTTTCATTGATGGAATGGCGAACAGTGCAGATCCTGATCAGACTGTGCGGATGCACAGGCTGATCTGGATCTACACTGGTCGCAAAACCCATGAGTACCATTTCTGCAGTCACAGCCTGAAATAGCAAAACGAGCTCAGCACAGCTAGAGCTAGCGAACTTAATAACAGAGCGTTCCCATCGGTAGGAAGACAAGATGCGGGCTATCTTTAATATAGCTGTAAGTGGGCCGTAAGTGGCAAACATCGGATTAGGTGGGCCAAGTTGGAATGCTGCAATAATTCGAGTAGATTAAATTTGAGTTTGATGTTATTGGTCGAGTCGCCAGTCGGGTTGTTGTTTCAGCTTCACCAGCCGCCGGGAATACCTACATTTATCCCGTCAACACAGTGCGTATGTGCCGTGAAACACAGTGCCGTGAAACATTTTTGATATCCAGTCAATACAATTTTTGCATTTTACAGCCATTTGTAGGTGTTGACGGGATAAATAGAATAGTAGGTTAGTGCCGTGAATGGGAAAACATATCTGGCGCGGCACGGAAACGGGATGTGCTCGGCAGAGCCTCGCCCATCCCGTTTCCTGAGCCTTGCCAGATATTTTTCCCCATTCACGGCACTAACCTACTATTCTCTATGTATGTAGTAACTATACGATGGCATCTCTCTAAACCAAACAACCATTTTGCGACATCGATGTGTTAAATTACGACCGATTTCACTGTCGAATGTCGCTGATGCTGTTCATGATTGCAATGCACACAGGCATGTGTTTCAGTGCTCTTACATCGGAATTACAGTGAAACTTCTCGAAATCGGACACCCTGGTGACCTCCCGGGTGTCCGGTTTAGAGAGGTTCCACTGTACAAGGTATATCAGGTAACTTCATACGCATTGACCGAATACATGCTGACTGATAAAATGACATATCAGATAACTCGCTAGGCATTGCCTAATGCATGCTGACTGATAAATGCACCTTTTGTAATTTGCTGCGCTTTGACAGAATACACGATAACTGATATGATTATTTGTCAGGTAAATGCTGCACATTGACCGAATACAAGCTCACTGATGACATAAATTGATTGTTCAATACATTGTATCACGGCCAACCGGGGCATAAACTTAATTTTGTTCGCGTTGCATTGGTCTAACGACATCACGTGGTGTTATGAAGAAGCGTCCGTTCAATGACTGTTTCCCCGTTACTTTCAACGAAAAGAAAAAAATTACATTTACGGATTTCATTGTATAAAACATTACCATCTGGTGACTCCAATAGCAGGCTAGTGTCTTTTGATATCCAGTTTCGCAGGTGCGGCTCGGAAACGATATTTATCCCGTCAACACAGTGCGTATGTTACTGGGGTTACTTTTTTGCATTTTAAAGCCATTTGTAGGTGTTAACGGGATAAATAGAATAGTAGGTTAGTGCCGTGAATGGGAAAAATATCTGGCGCGGCTCGGAAACGGGATGTGCTCGGCACAGCCTCGCCCAACCCGTTTCCTAAGCCTTGCCAGATATTGTTTCCCATTCAAGGCACTAACCTACTATTCTCTATGAATTCCTCGGCGAGCATCGGAATTCCTACGCGTTTCCTAACCTCATCAAAATG
Organism: Conchocele bisecta; assembly: GCA_029237695.1. Lineage (NCBI taxonomy): Eukaryota > Metazoa > Mollusca > Bivalvia > Lucinida > Thyasiridae > Conchocele > Conchocele bisecta. The sequence continues at coordinate 4,286,016 of CM055279.1, forward strand.
ATCGGGTATGAGCTGTTCTCAGGGTCAGTCATCAAACTGTTTCGTTGTCCGTTCACATGTAGAATAATGTCGCAACACGTGTTATACACAGGTGTTTGAACAAATGGTGAGAATCCTGGCGTCATATGGGTATTTGGGTGGACTTTGGGTAGATTCGGGTGAATTTCGTTGGTTTTGGGTAATTTACATAGTTGTGTGTAACTACTAATGCTCAATCATTAGACACACCATAAATCGTCAACTATCTGCACATTCACCATTCCGAACATTCGGGCACCTTTCTTACTGTCAAAATTCGTGTAACTCGCGGGAGGTGACGTAAATTGTATGTTGAAACAATGCATCCAAACCACCATATATACCTAAATATCCCATAAACCACCGACATATGAACTGTTATTCAAGAACCTGTGGTGTTATATATAAGCAAACACATTATTGTATACGATGAGTGAAGGTTTATGGAAAGGTTTATTTTCGACTTGTATGAAAGCTTAACAAAGGTCTGAGAATTTGGCCCACACATGAATTTTACTTATAATTGATGAATCTGGCGAATAATATGCCAGCCATTATACAGCATATGCGGCTGTGACTGGAGAAATGGGGCTTATGGGTTTGGCGACCAGTGTAGAACCAGATCAGCCTGTGCATCCGCACAGTCTGATCAGGATCTTCACTGTTCGCACATTCCATCAATGTAGCTGCTGTGACTGGAGAAATGGGGCTTATGGGTTTGGCGACCAGTGTAGATCCAGATTAGCCTGTGCATCCGCACAGTCTAATCAGGATCTGTACTGTTCGTCATTCCATCAATGAAACACCTGTTTCTACGTGTAACTAGCAATACATTGTATATATCGTTACCAGGCTACAGTTGTGTGATATATGTATTGTAACCCGGAGCTCTCCAATCCAATAAGCCCCATTTTCCAGTCACAGCCACATATTTCGGTTACAAGTATTCTATTATATGTTCATACGGCAATATTTTATCGCACTATTTGCCGGTAATGTTATACAACAAAGGGGGTTTGGAGTTAATGGTGAAAATACAATCATTAGCCGGTGCTTCAAAGGCGAGAGTCGCTATAATAAATTGACTGGTGCGATACATCAGAAACTGGTGATTTATACAGTGAGAATCCAACCAATTTACCACCACGAAGTATGTAGCCCATTATTCCGCGGTAAATTTTGATTTCACGTGATATTTATTATCCGTGGTTGTCCCTGGAGAAATGGGGCTTATGGATTTGGTGATCAGTGTAGTTCCTGATCAAATAGCACACTCGTGTATCCTGATAACGATATAGAGAATAGTAGGTTAGTGCCGTGAATGGGAAAAAATATCTGGAAAGGCTCAGGAAACGGGATGGGCGAGGCTCTGCCGAGCACATCCCGTTTCCGTGTCGCGTCAGATATTTTTTCCCATTCACGGCACTAACCTATTATTCTATTTATCCCGCCAACACCTACAAATGGCTGTAAAATGCAAAAATTGTATTGACTGGATATCAAAAATGTTTCACGGCACCGTGTTTCACGGCACATACGCACTGTGTTGACGGGATAAATATAGTACATGTTAGAAGCATGCTGGGTCTTGCAATGAAGGGATGGCAAACCGTGCAGATCCTGATCAGACTGTGCGGATGCACAGTCTGATCTGGATCTACACTGGTCGCAAAACATATAAACCTATTTCTCCAGTCACAGCCACACATGAGTTTACTGATTTCATGATAAACGAGGATATGCCGAGTGAACCTCCCAGGGTGTCCGGTATAGAGATGTTCCGCAGTAATTTGATCTATCTCTGATCTATGTTCATAACTAGCCAGCAGGTATACGTGTGTTGGTGGTTTCACTAAACTTCGTAAGACTAAAATGTTCGTAAATTCGAAATTGGAAGTTAGAATAACATTTACACTAATAGGCGATGTTGGTAATTTTTTAGTGGATGTGTTCACATGTAATGATGTGTACATGTAGGCGGAAAATAATAGCATTAATTAGCCATGTTAATGTGAATTTTGTTTTAATAAAAATCGTCGTACGAACATATTTATCATACGAAGTTTAGTGAAGCGGGTCCCTGTATTATAGGGAAGCCTCTCGGACCTCCCATGATGTTCAGTTTGGACTGTGCTGTGACTTCTCTCATAATACTTAGAATGCAGACATGCATGCTTTGTGGGGCTTATATGCCTGCAATACAGTGAAACGTCTCTATACCGGACGCCCTGGGTTTCGGTGTAGAGAGGTTATACTGTACAGTGAAATATATCATACATGTTTTGCATCCTTTTACATTCTTGTATTACAGTGACATCTCTCTATGCCGGTTTCTAGACCTGACACCCTGGGGTCCTATACCAGTGTGAACGATTTACAGAGGTTCAACTGTATTGTCCCTGATGTCTGCTCATACCTAGAAAGCAGCCGTACATGGTTTGGGTAGCTTATATGTATGTATTACAATGACACCTCATTACAGCGAGCACCAAAGGAACCTCCCAGAGTGTCTGATTTAGAGAGGTTCCACTGATCTCTGTTCATACTTGGACATCAGCCATAAATGCTTGGTGGAGCTTATAAGCATGTAATACAGTGAACACTCTCTACACAGGATATTCTACGGACCTCCCAGGGTGTCCACTGTATTGTGATTTATCTATATTAACCCTTTCAATCCTAAGTAACTGTAATGGACTGTGGTATGCTAGTTTTCCGACCAATCCAATCGTCACAGAATGATTTTCAGATTAGTCCATTTATGAAAATGTTTTTTTTATAAAAAATATGAAAATTACTTGCAAAAAGTGCAGATCCTGATGAGACGGCTCGTTACGAGCCGGCTCATCTGGATCTGCATTGTTTGCGAACCCCGCTATAACGGGCTTTCGGGTTCAAAGGGTTAATATTTAGAAAGCGCCCGTACATGCTTTGGAGCGCGTTTCGTATCTGCAATACAGTGAAACATCTCTATACCGGACACCATGGGAACCTCCCACGGTGTCCGGTCTGGAGAGGTTTCACTCTACTTGAGTTCGTTCTCAAGTACGCTACATGTACCTGGGAAGCAGTGAATAAAACATGATAAAAACATGATAAAACATGATAAAAACATGCTCTTAAGTTCATGCCAAATACCGATTCAGTTAACTAAATGTCCAAACATGTCTTTTCTATTTTCTTCATTTCTCAATGTTATTACTACTCATATGAACCGTCTCAGCGAGATACATCTTTGAAGAGAAGAATAAAAACAATCAGAAACCATGTGTATCTTCAGCATGAAAATGGTTTACGACATTGTTGCGTTCACCTCTGCATCCCATTATAAAATAGGCACATTCTCAAAATATGTGCTCGAAATCAGGCACTTTTATTGGCCGCACAACTTAACCTCGAACAATCAGTATAATGGTATATGTCCACTCAGGTTCTGTTGCCTCGAACTTCGGTTAACTCGAAGTTTTTAACATGGTCCGACAGACATCGAGTAAACGAATGTGAACTGTATTTGGCCAAAAATTATAAAACTTCTGAGCATGTTCTCGAAATTTGTACACAAAATAAGGCAGTATGATTGGCAGAGACTGAGACATATTGCGCATGCTCAGTCTCGGCCGATCATACATATACGTGTACAGTGGAACCTCTCTAAACCAGGGCCCGTTTCACTAAACTGCGTACGACTAAACTGTTCGTAAGTGCAAATTTAGGATCGTCTAGAAATTTCAATTGATGGATTTACATTTATTGAGCATAGGCTGCATATGCAGCCTGTGCTCAATAAATGTAAATCCAGTAATTGTTTACAAGAAAACATTGTTAATGTAAAATTTACAGGCTATCATAATTTTGCACTTACGAACATTTTGATCGTACGAAGTTTAGTGAAACGGTCCCAGACACACTGGGAGGTTCCCATGGTGTGCTGTTTAGAGAGGTTCCACTGTATTGATATGTCTGTTTGCATTTAACCTTCATTGAAGATTTATGTGCATAATCACAACACACCTACGCGTAGTCATCTGTCTGTTTTACAATGAAACCTTTCTAAGCCGCACACCCTGGGGACCTCCCAGGGGGCCCTCACAGGGGGACCTCCAAGGGGGACCTCCCAGGGTGTCTGGTTTAGAGAGGTTCCCTTGTATTCAACATTGATGAATGGTGCTACAAATATAGTCATGCACAGGCACAAATACAAATATACAAACCTCCTTATTTGCGCTGGTGTTCAAAATCTCCTCCGGATTCAAATCTTCGTTGCCGACGTCACCGGTGACGTCATCATCGGGTAATTCCGTCCGGTAATTGTTCGCCCTCTGACGGTTCGATGATACCGCCGACAGAATGTACAGGAACAACACACACTTAATCCCGTCATGCCTTAGCAACATAGTAATTCGTAGCAGAACGACAGATCTAAGGACTTTTAAACATCTTTAATACATCACCTTTGACCCGCATGCACTTTAAACATATTTATTACAATTCTCGTGATTTCCGCAAGTCTTAAAGTTAACGCCAACGTCTTTAATACAAACCCATATATATATATATATATATAGTACGTACAGACACTTTAAACGCTTTAATGCAACTCCACTGAAATCCAATTAACGCACTTTAAGAACATGTAAAACAAATCCAGTGAAACACACCTAACCACGTGAAAGTAAAACATCTTTAATACAATTCCCGTGAAATCCAACGGTCTATAGCCAATTTAAACATCTTTAATACAATTGACATTCAATTACACAAAGCGATACATCTAACAGATTTCAAGTAGCGTATTTACATGGTGCGGTTTACGCTTCTCAAACCAATCGACATTTCTATCAACAAGCTTCGTACAACATTTTAATACCACCGAATCACTCAATTAGCCATCACCGCATTGTAGACACATTTTCCCCCAAGGTCATCCGTTCGGAAACACCATTTTCAACTGTTGCAGTGTGCAATTTTCTTTAAAAATCAATAAAACCATCTGTGAAAAGAAGTTCAAGTCAATCCGCCTCCTTTACGCAAATACACACACAAATTGGATTATTCATGTAACAATAAAACGTATGCTTAATGGAAAAACTGAATTAATCTAACTGTTACAACAGGTTGTTTCACTTTTCCAATTATTGTATTCTCCCAGTTGGAATTAAAAACGAGTTTAACTCATGCATTATCCGGATCTTTGAACGATTTATATACACTGGTGTGTTTATCGTAATTAATCCTGTTATATAATGCAACTGGTGCATTTTTTCCCGCGTATAGTCCGTGGGTATGAGCAGATACAATACATACCGAAAACAGGTTTATATCTCTAAACTGGCGTATAAATATTCAATAGTTAATTCCACGTGCCTGAGCGATCGTTAATTTAAAACAATTGCATGAATTAAGTGTTTAATATGATTTTTATGTACACTTAGTTTAAAACATTCGGCATGTTTTATCTGCCATATGGAAATGGTGTGTATCATAATTGAATGAGTATGTGTAACATGTAGAGTATTCCAACCGGAATACGCCTGGCCAAATCGCAAATGAAAACATATCCGATGTTATCTGAAAGTATATGAACAAAATATGTGATTTCTTTCATGATAGACGTTGAACGTTTGCGGAAATTTAAGAGCAAATGCGGAATTAAAATTCCGCATTTGCTCTTAAAATCCCGCATACGTCCACGTCACTTATAAAAGAAGCATCGTCAAATTTCTATTTCAGCTTAAAAAAAGGTATTAAGCGGGCTTTTACCAGATTCAGCAATCATTTTATGCTTGTAATCATTATTCATTATCACGTATCGTCATAAAAACCTCACACTATCCTGACCTATAACAAAACATAGACACCAACACCCATGTAAGGTATATTCCCATCCATTGCAATTTCTTACAAGTGTGCATTTAAGAAGTGTTAAGCACAGCACGGTATCTTGTCTTTGAAGTCCGTCCGAATGAACACGGTTAAAGGGTTTAAACCGAAAACTACGATTTGCCAGTTACTTCACGTACAAAACATTTCACACGGTGTAAACTGAAATCATAAACGGTTGCTTGAGAAAATGTGGTTACTCGCAGTTCAGTCACAGTCGCATTTTTCCCAGGTAAAACTGATTCAGAAAATGCTTCAGATTGATTTCTACTCTAATGGAAGGGGTTAGTGGAAGAAGGGGGCTAAGTCCATATGGACCCCTTCTTCCACTCGCCCCTTAATTCGTGAATCATTTAATGTAATTTACGAATAAATGAAAATCCTTAATTATTTTTTTTTAATATTCAAACTTGGAATAAAGTTTACTATCCCACGAAATGCGTTCTTATTAACCGTTTTTTCAATGGGTAGTCATTGACATACTTGTGTCAAAATAAAGCTCGAAATCTGACGCTTGTTATTTGTATTAAAGGGCGACTTTCTAAATAAATACGGCGACGGGCGCATTGTTAAAAATTACAAGACACCGTGGACAAAGGAGCCAATGAGAGCATGTCATGTGACTAGCCATTCAGCCTATCAGCGGGTGCTGAAATCAACACGCATGTTACCATTGTATATACACTACCGCCTGTGGTAATCTTGCCAATATTTGTCAATGTCTTTATTTCATAATACCTGGATATTGTGCTTAAAATAAAGCAGCTTGGTTGGCTGAGCCTGAGCTGTGCTACAGCTCAGGCTCAGACAATCAAATTGCTTGATTACGAGTCGGCATTGCCAATAGATGTTCAGAAACGTTGATAATCTGGACAAGATTAACGCAAGCGGTTGTGTAGAAGTAGTTATAATGGTTCGGTATGGAGGGTCCTTTGAGTCAATTCCAACACTAAACTACAAGATAAATGGTTCGGTATGGTGGCATATCTCTGCCATCCACTTAACGTGATAACATGACAGCTAAGTCGTCCTCATACACTTTGTAAGTCGTCTTATCTACATACCATTTGCTTCAAAACGAGACTTTTTAGTCAGAACAAGATGATTTGGACACGATAAATAACACAAAATCTCTGCCCACTAGTATTACGTATTAAACGAGAGTTCGTGTTAGTTATTTCGTCCAATGTATGTCGTCGTGACAACTTAATAAGTCCACTTAATTACGTATAAGTGCGTATGTAGTTAAAGCGAGTTACAGTGAAACCTCTCTAAACCGGAAACCCTGGGAGGTCCCCACAAGGTGTCCGGCTTAGAGAGGTTTCACTGTAAATCAGTATTTGATCATTCTGAGCCATAATTGTGTGCTATGCGATCACGAACAGACATTATAACCTGAGATAAATGACCAAGAAATACATCAAAACTAAGATCACAGACAGTCAGGTGTTTACTGGGTGTCCGGTTTAGAGGTTCCACTGTACTTGTGTAAGTTGTATTCAGACGACTGGGCTATTACGTGATGTGGATGGCAGACATATATCACCATACATGTAGGTAGGTTAAATGTACATTCCCACTCAGTAGGTACAAACTGTTCTTTGTATCAGAGACATCATCTGAGACATTTTCTGGCAAAATAAACATTCATTCACCAATAGCCCACGTATTGACTGGCATGAGTATACATTTTATACAGACGTACACAATTTTCACTGATATCAGGGGCGATAACCGTGTTTCCTTAAAATTTATTCTCTCTATTTATTGCTTGATGTGCTATGATAATACTTTAGAATCTGTCGAAAATATTACTATTTTCAGGTGACGTATGTAATTTGTAAATAATTAAAAATAGTATGACTCATTTGCATATTAAAATAGCCTGATACCACCGCGAGTCACTAACAGTAAAATAAATATTACTAAATGAATATATATGTATAGCGAGCACGCGTAAGTTTTAGAACTATGGAATAGTGACACAATGATGCACTTATTTAATTCCTATACAGAACATAGAGAATACCAGGCTAGCGTTTTTTGATATCAAGTTTATCAGGCAAGGCTAGGAAACGCGTAGGAATTCCGAGGCTTGCCGAGGAATTACTACCGTTTCCGAGCCGAGCCTGATAAACTTGATATCAAAATACACTAGCCTGGTATTCTATTTATCAGGTAACGTTTTATGCTCGAAAATGACATTATATGACGTCGTATTCTATGGACAGAACGCGGACTTGTTTACGTTGCGTCATTGCACTGACGTCATTCGGTAACGTCACGTGACGTCAACCGACCAATGGAACGTCAGTTTTCACTTTGTTGATATCAGGTCAATGCCTGATACAACAATATGTTATCAGTCAGTACGTATTCGGTCAATACAGGACAGGTTACCTGATAAATGTTGTGGCTACTCACATTACGGGGCGCCAAGTGGGACATGGCTCAATTTTGTCAACAAAATTCATTTTTGTGCCACAAAATTCAATTCTGTGTCACAAAATTCACTTTTGTGTCACAGAATTCAATTATGTGTCACAAAATTCAATTCTGTGCCACAGAATTCAATTCTGTGTCACAAAATTCAATTCTGTCAATTCTGCATACGCATGTAAGAAGGACTACCATTGGTCAGAAACTGCACTGGAGAAATGGGTCACGGTCGCCGATCTACACATTCAATGTCGATGATTTATTTCTCATTCTGCCGATGATTCATTTCTCATTCTGCCATTTTGCTTCAACTATCTCCAAACAGTCAAACGTTGACAAACCCATTCGTATTTAAACTCATTTGCGTTATAATTGTACACATAATTCATGTACATGTAGATCTCCCGCGAGTACTGACGTCATTTAGTGTGTATCGCAAGGTACATTTGCCCCAGTTAAATCAATAATGCACGCGCTGTGGCCTGTGTTCTGACTGCTGTCTGTGATAAACAGAATGTGTGTATTGGGCCATTTGAGGAAACCATTTGTAGTATTTGTGTAGATACCATGGATACATGTACTAAGATGGTGTATACTGTAAATAATGCATGTAGACACATAGTTGCGAACACGTAACTTCGCAACTAGTAGACACAGATCCAATACCATTTGTTTCACAAGGTTAGATCTACTGTTAGAATACGACGTCATCTAATGTCATTTTCGAGCATAAAACGTTACCTGATAAATAGAATACCAGGCTAGTGTATTTAATATCAAGTATTTCAGGCTCGGCTCGGAAACGGTAGGAATTCTTCGGCAAGCCTCGGAATTCCTACGCGTTTCCTAGCCTTGCCTGATAAACTTGATATCAAAATACACTAGCCTGGTATTCTCTATATATGGGCATGCTCTCAGGTCTAGCTATGTCCCGGCTACTTTATGTTTGACCCTGTTTACATAATTGAGGGAAAATTCTGAATATTTTTCTTATTTCTCCTTCAAAGTATATATGCTTATATGGTGTGACCACTCATTTGTAATCATAATATAACCAAAATAACTGTCCATAAAGAAGTATAATATTGATATATTGGGCTATATTTTCGCATTGAAATATTTAAACCTGCAAGTGTACTCCACCATCTAGTAAAATGGACTAAGACCGATCTCAACCAATCAACGTAGAGATGACATACGCAACTAATTTTTGTGGACAAAAATGAATTCTGTCTTCACAAAATTGAATTTTGTGACACAGAATTGAATTTTGTGACACAGAATTGACAGAATTGAATTTTGTGACACAGAATTGAATTTTGTGACACAGAATTGAATTTTGTGATTTTTAGTGTTACAAAACTCAATTTTGTACACATAATTAACCTGTCCTGCATGGCGCCCCGTACACATGGCATGTACATTTAACTATGGCGACCAGTGTAAACTCGAGCCCAAAAGTGAGCAGTCCTTCCACTGATCATTTATGAAATTAGGCACACGGAAGACGAAAAGTGTTTAGTAGTATCGACTGCTGGGTGTGTCTTCAGCTTTCAAGCCCGTTTTCGGAGGAAAAAAATAATTTGACGTGGTAGAGCGTGGTCAATAATACAATGTTTATGTAATGAGCGACTTTTATAGGCGTCAATACGTTGAGAGCTGAAAACGGAATACGATGAAATGGACAGCAATTGCACAGAGTGGATACAGTGACAGCATTTCTTAAGTATACAGCACAGATTTGGAGAAAATTATGGTCTGACAGTTGTATCTAAATATCCGATGCTGAATATTTATCTATTTATTTTATTTTTATTTTTTTTTTTTTTGGAAAGAAAAAAGAATTGACCACATTTTATATTTGATCAATATTGATCAAATATAAAATGTGGTCAATTATTTTTTCGTTCCAAAAATAAAAATTCAACAAATCAGAATCACACCTTTAATAACGGAAGAGGGTATCTATGCATTGCTATCATTTTATAGAATATATAACAGTAACTTTCATTCGCTATCATGCATTTGACATATCCCATTAACACGTGAAATATTCAGTTGCATGATTATGTAACACTGTGCACATTATATATGTGACACGCCATGTGATTTTGTACCATGTGATTTCGGACATCTGCGTAATTTCATGAAATACATTTACAACATTTACAAAGTTTTCCGTAAATGACAACAGAAGTAGACAAAACTTTCAGAATACATGCGGAGTTATTGTAATCACTGTAAATCAGGCAAGTAATCATTCTGAGCCATGGTCGTGTGCTATGTGATCATGAACAGACATTATCACCTGAGATAAATGACCAAGAAACCCGTCAAAAATAAGATCACATATGTTTTCGTGATGTCTGGTTTAGAGAGGTTCCAGTGCATACCTCTCAAATCTATAATGAAAAAAAAGAGCTTTAAGATAACGCAAACTTCATTTTATTCGGCCTTGAACGTCTTCATTTTCTGTACGTCATTGCTATTTGTTTATCCTTATGCGACATTGATTTTCTCGATACTTCATTGGGGAATTGTTGTTGTAGGGCTTTCGTTGTATTTACATTACTTTTATTTATGTCACGTACTGTTTCTTTCCCTTTTGGACCGGGCACCTGTGTTCGTGGAATACATTTTTGTGCCGCGAGGCACCTCGACCGCTATTGCGCGCGTGTCGTATTTACCATGGTGTATTTCGTTAGTTTCTTCTTTACGTGGGCACATAGTCTCATTTGCGTACATTAGTCTCTATTTTTCAACAGTTTGTCACGGGCTTACATAAACACACCGTCAGATGTCGTCGTTTGGATGATTATCAGCGGACGTTAGAAGTCGTCGCTTGTTTATGAATGAAAAGTTGTTCAAGTACGCTCAAATTTCACCGATTGCTATTATTCTATCATTCAATTGTTAAAACGTTCAACGATTGTCGCCAGTAAACCTAGAAACAGTTGAAAGTACAATCGTGAGTCCGATTGTTACCATAAAGCGCCCGTTAACGTCGATGATCAGTGTAGATTTGGAAGAACAAACTCACATTTACGCCGATGAATTCACTATTATTGTCGTCGGTAAATGGATATATTTGTTTCTGAATTGCGACTAGTGTTAGCCCAGGTCTGCGCAGTCTGATCTGGGCTAACACTAGTCACAAACATCATTTTGTACAAGCGAGCAAAAACATGAAGCCAACCATTGGACAATGCACACAATGGTATGTATGCATCCAGGCTAGACCCAACTCAATTAACACACCTACTTTGGCACCAGTATGTCGTTCTAAGACTGACACATACGTACATGAATTTCAATATATTCTCAACTAAGAAAGTTCAGACAGGTGTAAAATGGCAGGTGTAAAGACATATAAATTATAATGAAGATCGGGTTGGTTTTGGATCAGAACTTGATGCAATCACAATCGTGGTGTGGTTATTCTATGCCCAGCATCAGTGTCGTGTCACAAATCACATTGTTTGTTCCTGTATTTGACACAGTTTGTAGATAATTAACCCTTTCAACCCTATGGAACTGGAATGGATTGTGATGTGCTAATGTTCCGACCAATCCAATGGTCACAAAATGATTTTCAGATTCGTCCATTTATGAAAAGGGGGTGTTTTTGTTCTCAAAATTATTAAAATTGCTTTCAAAAAGTGCAGATCCTGATGAGACGGCTCGTTACGAGCCGGATCATCTGGATCTGCACTTTTTGCATAAACCAATATAGCGGGATTTCGGGTTCAAAGGGTTAAATACCAATATTGGTGTACGCCGGACTGGCGACGCAATGCTGCCGTGCGCTGTATAGGGAGGTATTAAAGCAGAACTGTTGAAGTTTTCACATCGATTAGCTCAGTAGGTAGAGCGTCGGACTGCGGATCGGGAGACCCCGGTTTCGATTCCCACCCGACCTGCTCCGAATGGCCGATTCGGCGTGTCCGTGGGCAAGACAACTTCGTGCTAGCCTAGTCCTATCGGATGGAGACTTAAATAGTCGGTCCCGACATGCAATGTATTGTAAGTGATATTACAATGTAAGTGTCGACCATCTTATCACAAAATACCAACTCAGTCAAAAGTTACATGTGTTTAAATATTTGCATAACGTACCATATGCACATTTATGAACATTTATGCAAATTAGCACGGACTGTGAATATATAAAACCTAATTATATCTAAAATTATCATTACATGTACAATTTTTGGCAACGGAAAATATTTTACAGTCGAACCCCCACCTCTATACAACAACACCCTCTCTATAACAGCCGCTATTTTATATCCCAAATGGATGATTTCCTCTGTATCTAACCCTTAGACTGCTGAGCACGAAAATTGTCGTCTGTTTTTGCTTCCGCCTTCTTTGTCAATAAAAAACATGTTTTGACAGCATGTTTTTGATGAGAATTATCAAAGAAAATAAATAAACAGTGGACGACAACATTTAATTCAGCATTAACCTCCCTACAACAGCCACCTCTCTACAACAGCCAGTTTTGCGTCTTCCCACGGGTGGCTGTTGTAGATAGAGAGGTTGCACCGTATAGATGTATGCACTCTTTTCCGTTTTTCTACAGTGCACAAAAGGGCAAAAACTGAAAAATGAACACCATATCCGAATGCCACGTTATAATATGCATACCACGTTATAATATACATACCACGTTATAATATACATACCACGTTATAATATGCATACCACGTTATAATATACATACCACGTTATAATATACATACCACGTTATAATATGCATACCACGTTTTATCAGGTAACCTGCCCTGTATTGACCGAATACGTACTGACTGATAACATATTGTTGTATCAGACATTGACCTGATATCAACATCTGGGTTACAACAAAGTGAAAACTGACGTTCCATTGGTCGGTTGACGTCACGTGACGTTACCGAATGACGTCACTGTAATGACGTAACGTAAACAAGTCCGCGTTCTGTCCATAGAATACGACGTCATCTAATGTCATTTTCGAGCATAAAACGTTACCTGATAAATAGAATACCAGGCTAGTGTATTTTGATATCAAGTTTATCAGGCTCGGCTCGAAAACGGTAGGAATTCCTCGGCAAGCCTCGTAATTCCTACGCGTTTCCTAGCCTTGCCTGATAAACTTGATATCAAAAGACACTAGCCTGGTATTCTCTATATAATATACATACCACGTTATAATATGCACCGTTACACGTTATAATACATACCACGTTATAATATCACCCAATTTAATATACAGATAATACATACCAGTTATAAATACAAACCACGTTATAATATACATACCATTATAATATCATACCGCGTTATAATATCACCACGTACAAACGTTATAACATATAATACCACGTAAAATATGCATACCACGTTTTATCAGGTAACCTGCCCTGTATTGACCGAATACGTACTGACTGATAACATATTGTTGTATCAGACATTGACCTGATATCAACATCTGGGTTACAACAAAGTGAAAACTGACGTTCCATTGGTCGGTTGACGTCACGTGACGTTACCAAATGACGTCACTGTAATGACGTAACGTAAACAAGTCCGCGTTCTGTCCATAGAATACGACGTCATCTAATGTCATTTTCGAGCATAAAACGTTACCTGATAAATAGAATACCAGGCTAGTGTATTTTGATATCAAGTTTATCAGGCTCGGCTCGAAAACGGTAGGAATTCCTCGGCAAGCCTCGTAATTCCTACGCGTTTCCTAGCCTTGCCTGATAAACTTGATATCAAAAGACACTAGCCTGGTATTCTCTATATAATATACATACCACGTTATAATATGCATACCACGTTATAATATACATACCACGTTATAATATACATACCAAGTTATAATATGCATACCACGTTATAATATACATACCACGATATAATATGCATACCGTTATAATATGCATACCACGTTAATAATATATACAAACCACGTTATAATACACCAGTGTTATCCATGTTATAATATCCACGTTAGGTCATCTTTTCTATGTTAAGCGTCCACCCAGTTGACCAAACCCTGATTACGTATCCGATGAAAACAAACAAAGGCTTTGACAAACAACGAAGGTAAATTTATGTTAAAAACTTCCTCAAACCCTTTAGTCTAAATTTCAGCCAACAAACTTTAGGGAAAAAGAAGAAAATACTCTTATTAAACTTATTAAGTGGACATTCATGAACGGATTTAATACTTGGACAAGTCCCCCAATCAGTCCCCCAATTAGAAGTGTATGACGATACCAATACACACGTGTGCACTGTCTGATCATGCCCAGTGTTGTAATAATTCACAAATCACCAAGACATCAACCAGACGTTAACGGGTTGTCCAATTTAGAGAGGTTCCACTGTAGATCTACTCTATGACTATTCCAATACAGGCGCGGATACAGAAATAATTGCAGGGGGGGGGGGGGGTCTGTAATTAAAAGTTGGCATAGCCGACCTCCGCGAGCGCGAAATCGTAAAGTAGGGGGGTCCTCCCCTAGGAAGTTTTTAGATGCCAGATCGCCGCAGATGCGATTTCCTGACACCTAGGCTACGAAAAAAGTCATCCAATTATTCGAGTATTGTAGATTTTCGTCTTCTTTTTTTTTTGCCGAGAGCAGGGGGGGGGGGGGGGGTGGGGGTCCGGACCCCCTGGACCCCACCCCCTGTATCCGCGCCTGCCAATACACACGTGTGTACTGGCTGATCATGTCAAGTGTTGTAATAATTGACAAATCACCAAGACACCAACCAGACGTTAACAGGTTGTCCGGTTTAGAGAGGTTCCACTGTAGATCTACTCTATGACTATTCCAATACACACGTGTGTACTGTCTGGTCATGTCAAGTGTTGTAATAATTGACAAATCACCAACCACAGTTAACCTTTCGAATGCGGGAACCGAAAATAGTCGTCTGCTGATAATTCATATTTTGTCTTTTCTCTCAGTAAAAACATGGCTTGGCAGCATTGGAAATGATTCTAAAGTGCTGCCAAACCAAGTTTTTGATGAGAAAAATGGAAAAATAAAAAATATTCAACAGACGACACAAATTAATTCAGCATTGTAAGGGTTAAGCACTCGGATGTTAACCGGTTGTTCGGTTTAGAGAGGTTGCACTGGTATGGAGGCTTCCGTCCCAATCCCCTTAACCCTTGCAATGCTGAATTGAATTTTGTCGTCTGCTGCTAATTTTTTATCTTGCATCTTTACATCTTTTCCGCAATCTGAATAATTTCCAATGAAAATTATTCTAAAACCATATTTTATTGAGAAATAGACAAACTATGAAACAACAGCAGACGACACTTTTCATTTCCCGCATTCTAATGGTTAAATATAAGCTAAACAGACGCCGACGGGCTGAGAATTCTTCTAAACAATTTCACCGAGCACTGGTTGAATAAAAATTCACAAGAGACATGACTAAAAACAGTATCAAAGTGAAACATCGCAATTTATTGGCTGAGGTTGGAAGGCGTTGAAAGAGAGTCAATACAATTGGTCGTAAATCCCCAAGACTTTATTCTGCGTGTCACAATAAAATATCAATATACAAATCACCTGAACCAGAGCATAAAGACATTTTCATCTCACTTTAATTCAAGCATGGTGCTCACGTTTACGGAGCCCCACAGGGGATGTAGAATTCTTGTTTCTATTAATTCGTTTCCACGAAATAATTATTCGTTCCCTAAATTTAACAATTCGTTCCCACGAGTTAACAATTCGTTCCCACGTTAATACCTGTATCAGCCATGAAAGGTATAGGATACAAAATAGGATTAGGAATAGTCATATTACTCATATACGTATAAACAGATTCAACTCTCTCTATATTTTGCCTTCTTTCTCAATAAAGACATGGTTTGACAGCACTTTAGAATAATTTCCAATCTAAAATGCTGTCAACACATGTTTTGATGAGAAAAATCGAAAATAAAAAATAAACAGCAGACGACAACATTTAATTGGGCAGTGTAAGGGTTAAGGAGGTTATGAGACGGTTAATTTAACCTAGCTAGTTCATTCTCCTGCCGCGCTGTGCCAGTATGTCAGACTGTGTTAAGGGCCGAGTATGTGTGTACATGATATATGGAGACGTACATTGTTATCCTATATAATTATGATATTTGAGGGTTGTTCAGGGCAAAGCTACGGAGCCCCGCAGTGGACATGGATTATTTGTATTAATTCGTTCCCACGAAATAACAATTCGTTCCCTCAATTTAACAATTCGTTCCCTCGAATTAACAATTCGTTCCCGCGATATAACAATTCTTTCCCTCGAATTAACAATTCGTTCCCACGAAATGACAATTTGTTACCTCAATTTAACAATTCGTTCCCTCGAATTAACAATTCGTTCCCGTGGGAACGAATTATTATTTCGTGGGAACGAATTGTTAAATTGAGGGAACGAATTCTTAATTCGTGGGAACGAATTATTAAATTGAGGGAATGAATTGTTATTTCGTGGGAACGAATTAATAAAAAAAAAAGAATTCTACGATCCTGCGGGGCTGCGGCAGATCAAGCAGGGAAGGATCCATATGATATGATATACTACGATCATCATTTCGCGGCTTGTCGTTATAAATGTATACGAAATGCTATTATTCGAATTTAATTGCGGCAACATAGCGTTTATCTGTTGTTATGTGGTTAGATGGCAATTCGCTACACTCATTCTGAAGACGAGAGAAAAGGAGAAGATAATACAGACGGTATATGCAATGAGTGACGTGTGTATGGGTGGTGATTTATATTACTGGCTTAGATCATCATTATAGCTCACATATTTAATATGCTTAATATTTACTGAGCCCCGCAGGGGACATGTTTTTTTTTATCAATTCGTTCCCACGAAAAAACAATTCCCTATCTCGAATTAACAATTCGTTCCCACGAAATGACAATCGAATTAACAATTCGTTCCCACGAAATGACAATTCGTTCCCTCAAGTTAACAATTCGTTCCCCGTTGTGGGTTTGTACGGAGCCCCACAAGGGACTTAGAATTCTTTTTTTTAACAATTCGTTCCCACGAATTAACAATTCGTTCCATTCCTGCGTTTATCAATGTTTTTTTGTTGTATAACTTGTAAGGTATATTTTTTCACACAATGACCCAACATTAAATACCGTATCAGAATGTTGATAGATTTCTAATTGTTTTATAGGAATTTAAATGACGGGTTTAATAGCTCTCATATAGCGGCGTACGAGTGTTGGTTTCAAACAAACACTCGGATATTGAATTGAAATATACTGTTATATGCATCAACACGCAGGTTACAATGTCGCCGCTTTTCCCCCTTGCGCAACTCAACATAATGAATGGAGTTAGGAGTATATTGTCATACACATGGTATATATTGGTTCTCTCGTGTTATCATGATGGTGATAAAAGACAATACGTTTGACAAAGTGTGAAATCTGATGTGTCCACACTATTTGTTTAAAGTGTCTCGATTAGATCATGTTAAGCTCACTTGCATCATAGTAACCCGAATGTTCTGTCTTGTGCAGGGTGACTGGAAATTCGGCTTGACCTCATAGGAAGCTTGATTTCTTTCATTCAATTTGAGACACGCCATGGGCTTTTGTGCGTAATTTCATCAAAATACATTTACAAAATTTGCAATATTTTTCATAAATTAATACGTTTACAAAATTTACAATATTTTACGTAAATGGCGTCAAATATTGACGCCATTTACGGGAAATATCGTAAATTTTGTAAACGTATTTCATGACATTACGCAGATGTCCGAAGGTACAAAATCCCATGGCGTGTCTCAAAATGTTATCCCCTATGCAAGGACGGTGGCTGCAGCTAACATCACAGTGACTGTAACTCAAATGTTCGTAAGTGCCAAATTATTATAGTCTGTAAATTTCACATTAACAATGGTTTCGTGAAAACAATTATTGGATTTACATTTATTGAGCGTAGTACACTTACGAACATTTTAGTCGTACGTAGGTTAGTGAAACGGGCCCCGGGACATTTATTCAACAATGTCGCGTGACGTCACATGTGGTTAACGTCATACATTGGGATATAAATGCAATTAAGTTGAATGGTTGTTCCCATTATGAATTCATGGTTTGTTTGTGTTTTGGGGTTTAACGGCCTATCAACAGCTATGGTCATTTAAGGCCGGGTCAATGGGTTTAGTACTAAATCCCAAAACAACCTGTTCAAATGGGGGTGGGGGGGGGGTCCCAAAATCAGAACTGAACAGAACACTAAAATAACTGTCGATGTACACATAGCTTGACAAACAAGGCGGCCGCGGCCCACATAAAAACCTTAACCAAGGTTGACTAACAACCTTAACCAAGGCAAATTAAGTAAGTAATTCAAGGTTGAATGTAGGTCAATGTCATATATAGGTCAGGGGTTATTGATGTACATCACTAGGAGATGAAGTTGTCCAAGTATGGTTGATGTAGGCCCAGGAGTATTCCATATACAAGCTTGACTAAAAACCTTAACCAAGGGGAAATAACTAAGTAATCCAAGGGTAAAAGTAGGTCAAGGTAAAATATAGGTCAGGGATTATTGATGTACATCACTAGGAGATGAAGTTGTCCAAGTATGGTTGCTGTAGGCCCAGGAGTATTCCATACACATGCTTGACTATAATCCTTAACCAAATCTGAGTACAAACCTTAACCAAGGGGAAATAACTAAGTAATTGAAGGTTAAATGTAGGTCAAGGTTTAACTATAGGTCAGGGGTTATTGATGTACATCCCTATGAGAAAATGTTATCCAAGTATGGTGTCTGTATGCACAATAGTATTCCATCTACAAGCTTGACTAAAAACCTTAACCAAGGTTGACTAAAAACATTAACCAAGGGGAATTAACTAAGTAATTCAATGCTAAATGTAGGTCAAGGTCAAATATAGGTCAGGGGTTGTTGATGTACATCACTAGGAGATGAAGTTGTCCAAGTATGGTTGGTGTAGGGCCAGGAGTATTCCATCTACAAGCTTGTCTAAAAACCTTAACCAATATAGATCAGGGGTTATTGATGTACATCACTATGAGAAAAGGTTGTCCAAGTATGGTGTCTGTATGCACAATAGTATTCCATCTACAAGCTGGACTAAAAACCTTAACCAAGGGGAATTAACTAAGTAACTAGAGGATTGTGTTTTCAGACAAAAACATATGTCTCCGCCAATACCACCAATGCATGTTATCAGGACTTGGAAAAGTAGAATGTAAGGCAGCAACAGCATATATGTAGCTACCTTGTATTTTCTGCATACTTTTGTTTGAAGACACGCGCGACACACGTTGAATATCCGCACTTTTCACTAAGTCAAGTGCCATAACTGTGAATACTGGATGAATCCGCATCTAAAACGCCAGGTGCGCAACTTCACACGATGACCAGTATTCCTATAAAGTTTCGCGACTCTAACCTAAATACTTTTGGAGATACGCGCGCCACAAGTTGAAAATTCCCACTTTTCACTAAGTCAAGGGCCATAACTCTGTGAATACTGGATGAATCCGCATCTAAAACCCCAGGTGCGCAACTTCACACGATGACCAGTATTCCTGTAAAGTTTCGCGACTCTAACTGAAATACATTTGGAGACACGCGCGACACAAGTTGAAAATAACCCACTTTTCGCTAAGTCAAGGGCCATAACTCCGTAAATACATGATGAATCCGCATCGAAAACCACTGTTGCGCAACTTCACACGATGACTAGTATTGTTGTAAAGTTTCGCGACTCTAACTGAAATACATTTGGAGATACGCGCGACACAAGTTGAAAATCCCCACTTTTCACAAAGTCAAGGGCCATAACTCCGTGAAAACTGGATGAATCCGCATCTAAAAAACCCAGGTGCGCAACTTCACACGATGACCAGTATTCCTGTAAAGTTTCACGACTCTAACTGAAATACATTTGGAGATACGCGCGACACAAGTTGAAAATCCCCACTTTTCACTAAGTCAAGGGCCATAACTCCGTGAATACTGGATGAATCCACATCTAAAACCCCAGGTGCGCAACTTCACACGATGACCAGTATTCCTGTAAAGGTTCACGACTCTAACTGAAATACATTTGGAGATACGCGCGACACAAGTTGAAAATCCCCACTTTTCACTAAGTCAAGGGCCATAACTCCGTGAATACTGGATGAATCCACATCTAAAACTCCAGGTGCGCAACTTCACAAGATGACCAGTATTCCTGTAAAGTTTCACGACTCTAACTGAAATACATTTGGAGATACGCGCGACACAAGTTGAAAATCCCCACTTTTCACTAAGTCAAGGGCCATAACTCCGTAAATACAGGATGAATCCGCATCTAAAACCCCAGGTGCGCAACTTCACATGATGACAAGTATTCCTGTAAAGTTTCACGACTGTAACTCAAAAACTTCTGGAGATATGCATGACACAAATTTTGTGACGGACCGACGGACAGACGGACGGACAGACGGACAACCAAGCCAAAACCAATATGTCTCCCCATTCATGGGGGAGACATAATTCAAGGTTAAATGTAGGTCAAGGTCAAATATAGGTCAGGGGTTGTTGGTTTACATCACTAGATGAAGTTGTCCAAGTATGATTGGTGTAGGGCCAAGAGTATTCCATCTACAAGCTTGACTAACAACCTTAACCAATATAGATCAGGGGTTATTGATGTACATCCCTATGATAAAAGTTTGTCCAAGTATGGTGTCTGTATGCACCATGTACAAGGTTGACTAAAAACCTTAACCAAGGTTGACTAAAAACCTTAACCAATGGAAATTAACTAAGTAATTCAAGGTTAAATGTAGGTCAAGGTCAAATATAGGTCAGGGGTTGTTGATGTACATCACTAGGAGATGAAGTTGTCCAAGTATGGTGGGTGTAGGGTCAGGAGTATTCCATATACAAGCTTGACTAAAAACCTTAACCAAGGCGTGACGGTGACGCCGCCGACGCCGCCGACGCCGCCGACGCCGCCGACGCCGCCGGGGGTGACTACACAAGCTATTCTTCGAATAGTCGAGCTAAAAACTGCTAAATTCCATGGAGCGGTATATAATAAATAGAATATTCATATTTTTGCAACGAATATGACATATATGTTCATCGAGTGGTGTGAAATGTCCATATTTCATGAGTACCGTTACACCACTCGATGTACATATATGTCATATTCGTTGCAAAAATATGAATTTCCTCTATATATTCAGCCCTGAAATCAGAATATTCCTGATCTGATGCCAGGTCCTCGCTACACAAGAATCACTTGGCCCCCTCCCAAAATAGGATCAAGTAATAATCTTACTACTTTTATAATGGGCGATAACCAAATTCAACTCCCAGGTAACAAAATAGCCAAACCAGGCAAATCGTGATGTCAATAAGGAAGAACCCCGACGTTAAGTTACGCCGTCGCATTCGCCCGACCAACCACCCACAATTCTGGCTGTGACTGGAGAGATGGGATTTACATTGTGACCAGTGTAGCTCCTGATCAAACAGCATATTCATGTAGCCTGATAACGATCTGTATTGCTTGTTACACGACAGGCGTTTCGCCGATGAAATGGCGACCAGTGCAGATCCTGATCAGGCTGCGCGAATGCGAAGGCTTATCTGGATCTACACTGGTAGAAAAACCCATATGCCCATTTCTAAAAAAGTGTTTGTATTGGTTTAGGTATTTGACCTAATAGTATATGAAGAACAAACCCTGTAGCTAATTTTATCCCGTCAACACAGTGCGTATCTGGCGCGGCACGGAAACGGGATGTGCTCGGCAGAGCCTCGCCCATCCCATCCCGTTTCCTGAGCCTTGCCAGATATGTTTTCCCATTCACGGCACTAACCTACTATTCTCTATATCAAACGGCTGGAGGTTTTGCTTGCTTGTTTATTGGTGTTTAACTGTCTATCAACAGTTAAGATCATTTAAGGCAGGGCCAACGGGTTCGATCCCGCATGTAACCTGCTGCATTGGGGATAAAATCCCAAAATCAGAACAGAATACATCGAAATAAACTAGATTGGTCAGTAAACGAGGTTTACGGAATATGTGAAGCAGATCCGAGCAAGGAAATAGAAGTTATAACCGATTTCTCTGATGTTAGTCTTGTAAAGAGACTAAAAGTATGTGACCTTAACCTCGAGATCAGCGGGGATTTGTCACAGCATCATAGTAGAGCCTTAGAGGAATGCATGCATGAAATATTAAGCCTTTTTTCAATGAAGAATTATAACGTATTTCTCTGATGTTAAGTTTTGTAAAGAGACTAAGTATGTGACCTTGACCTTGGGATCAGCGGCGGCTGGAGGGTTGTGGATTTGACACAGCATGATAGTACAACCTGAGAGGAATGCAGGAGTGAAATATTAAGAATTTTCAATGAAGGAAATAGAAGTTATAACTTATTTCTCTGATGTTAAGTTTTGTAAAGAGATCAAGTATTTGACCTTGACCTTGGGATCAGCGGGGGTTGGACGGTAGTAGATGGTAGTAGAGCCATACAGGAATGCATGTGTGAAATATTAAGCATTTTAGATGAAGGAAATCAATATGTATGTCCTAATAAGAGTAATAAGATTAGGACAATCCTATTACTTTTGGGGAGTGGCGCTAAGTGATTGTGGTGTTTAATACATGTAGTAATGACAACATGCTGCCACTGTGTCACGATTATGTGCAAGTATGGTGGCTAACATTATTGAAGATACAAAGTTGACCAAAAACTATAACCGGACGCCATCGTCAATGCCAGGGTGACTACATAATCTCTCGCAATTCTTTGATTTTATTATTGGTGTTTAACAGCTATGGGCATTTAAAGCCGGCTAACGGATTGGACTATCCCGTATTTAACCTGTCCATAATGAGGGCAATTGCCAAAATCATAACTCAATATAGAATCTCCCGACTTGGTGCCAGGTCCATTTCAGTCCACATCAGTCACTTAGCTCCAACCACAAAGCAATATGATAAGCACTAATCTTATTACTTGTTTAATGGGTATAGGTTAGTTTGTATATTCGTGTTTAATGGCCTATCAACAGGTAAGGTCATCCAAAAATCAGAACAGAATATTTACATCGAGAAAAAATATATTCAGCCCTGAAATTAGAATAACCGGACCTGGTGCCAGGTCCATACCACACCAATGGAATGGTGCTTAATGGCCCATCAACACAAAAGAGTATCATTTAGGGCCAAGCAATGTAGATGAAGAACAAAAATAATAGTATGTTATATGAGGTACGTAATCAGATGATTAGGGTCCATACCATACCACACCAAAGTCACTTGGCCCCTTTCCCTAAAATAGGATTACAAATAATCGTAATACTCGCATAAGGGGTATAACCAGATTCAACTGACACATACAAAATGCCAAAGACGTATGTATGTGAGGGCCAAACCAGGTCTCCAATCGGAATTCCGGTAAGGATGAACCCTGATCGTTAAATTACCCATCGCATGCTCCCACCTGCCACCCACCCAAAAAAAATGGGCATAACAGGATTTACCTCTCAAGTATCAGAAGGCCGAAAATGTACATGAGGGCCAAACCATGTAAGTCGGCATTCCGGTAAGGATGAACCACGATCTATCGTTAAATTACTCTTCACGTGCTCCCAACCAACCACCCACTCGCAATTCTCCGAATAGTCGGGCTGAACATTTCTTTTTAATTGTGTGTAAGATATGTGGACAAAATATCAGAAACCAGAAAATTGACGACTAATATTCTACACTTTATTCCTTAAAGTGCATGATTACATAGAAATGGCACAGATTGATATATAATTGATTCATCGACTAACAGAAATATTCATAATATACATACATGACTGTGGCTGGAGAAATGGGGCTTATGGGATTTGTGACCAGTGTAGCTCCTGATCAAATAGCACACTCCTGTAGCCTGATAACGATCTATATCCCTTGTTAGAAGCACGACAGGTGTTTTATTGGTGGAATGGTGAACAGTGCAGATCCTGATCAGACTGTGCGGATGCACAGTCTGATCTGGATCTACTCTGGTCACAAAACCCATTAGCACCATTTCTCCAGTCACAGAGCCATGATGAAAACACGTCTTCATTTTTTATAGTATTTTTGCAACTAATCCGGATATACCCTTTTAAGGTTGGATTCATCATTAGGAAAGTCATACCCTTGCATCCACCAGGGTTTGTTTGTTTGTTTGTTTGTTTATTGGTGTTCAACGGCCTATAAACAGCTAAGGTCATGTAAGGCCGGGCAAATGGGTTCGATCCCATTTTAACCTGCTGCATTGGGGAGAAATCCCAAAATCAGAACGGAATATTTACATCGAGAACAAATATATTCAGCCCTGAAATTAGAATAACCTGACCTGGTGCCAGGTCCATACCACACCAAGTCACTTGGTCCCTTTCCCTAAAATAGGATTACGAATATCGTAATACTCACATAAGGGGTATAACCAGATTCAACTGTCACATACAAACTGCCAAAAACGTATGTGAGGGCCAAACCAGGTCTCCAGTCGGGATTCAGGTAAGGATGAACCCCGATCGTTAAATTACCCATCGCGTGCTCCCACCTGCCACCCACCCAGGGTTTGTGAACAGTTTAGCACCAGACCAAGCTGTACATACTGCAGTCACATCAGTGTCTACAATGTTCACTATGGAGGCTGAGAAAAGTTTGTGATACAAATTTCAGATCCACATTGAGCTGCATGATTGCGCTAGCTGAGCAAGAGCTGCTGTATACTGGTGAAAAACTCAATAAGCACCTTTTTGTCATGACGGGTCATATACATGTACGAGGCCACAAAAAGAATAGTACTTTGATTCTCAGACACGGGGTTTGTGGAATGCAACATGGGAGGGCGGATCGTTTTAATATATATTTTTTTTTTTATTCGAGATGTTCGATTCTGGAACATATATGTATCTGACGACAGGAAAAAAATCAGAATCGAATATCTCGAATAAAAAAAATATCTATAACGTTACCATAACCTCGTCAGATATGATTGCATTTAACATATTTTTGCATTGTAGTGTTTTTTTATGGATCATGTGACAAATTTACGGTACAATTTCATGTCTCCATGACGATAAAATGCTCGACGTGCAGGGTTTTTTCCGACTCGGCGATATCTGAGAACCAAAGTACTGTTTTTAAGGCCTAATATTATTACAGGTATATCATGATTTATAAACTTTAACATCGTATAAAAGTAGCACATATTTCTGTTTATTAACAAGGGCACAGTCAACTGTAACTGGCACTGAAGTTACTAAAGACATGCATTCTATAACAAATAATATGTAAGGCCATACTTCATCTTTTCTATGTTAAGCATCCACCCAGTTGACCAAAACCTACCCACATATCCGGTAAAAACAAACAAGGCCTTGAAAAAAAGTAAGTTAAATTTATGTTAAAAACTTCCTCAACCCTTTGCAGGGTTGAGGAAGTTTTTAGCATAAATTTAAATTTCAGCCAGAAACTTTAGAAAAAAAAAAGGGAAGATACTCTCATTAAATTGTTAAGTGGACATTCATGAACGGATTTAATACTTGGACAAGTCCCCCAATCAGTTTTCATATTACTTCACCAGTAAGTAGTTTAAAATAGCATCCCATTGTGTTGTTTTTTCACAGAAATACTTTAAAAACCTACCCACACACGGACGCTTACCAGAGAAAAAACTTGCTATGACCTAAACATTACACAGATAGAAACCCACACAACAATTGTATATTTAAACACATGTAACAGAACTTAAATGTATATTTAAATAATAAATTAGAACAATATATGTATGATTGGCTATATTTTCAATCAGTGAAGTCTCAGTTATGCAGAAAACATTTATTATGCTTATTTTACAAAATAGTTCTTAGGCTCAAGTGAAACAAAACATTAACAACAGTGCAGGGGGCGTTTCACTAAACTTTGTACGACTAAAATGTTCGTAAGTGCAAAATTATCATAGTCTGTAAATGTCACATTAACAATGTTATCTTGTACACAATTATTGGATTTACATTTATTGAGCATAGGCTGCATATGCAGCCTATGCTCAATAAATGTAAGTCCATCAATTGAAATTTCCAGACGATCCTAAATTTGCAATTACGAACATTTTAGTCGTACAAAGTTTAGTGAAACGGCATACGCCATTATATTATACAAGTCGATATATTATACAAGTATTGACTTTCGAGGAGGAGTACACAAGATTTACGGACCTGAGAAAAGTCATATTCACCAAGGCTGAATTGATTGATTGAGTATTGGTGTTTAACGGCCTATCAACAGCTATTAAGGTCATTTAAGGCCGGGACAACGGGTTGGGCTATCCCGTATTTGACCTACCCATCAAAAGGGAAATTACCAAAATCAGAACTCAATATTTACCGAAAAATATATAAGAATATCCTGACCTGATGCCAGGTCCATTCCACACCAGTCACAGAGCTCCAATCCCAAAAGTAGTATGATCAGCACTAATCTTATAAATTTTTAATGGGGTATAACAGGATTTAGCTCTCAAGTATCAGAAGGCCGAAAATGTACATGTGGGCCAAACCATGCAAGTCAAATTTCAATTTTAGGATAAATTTATTATTTTTTATTATACTGAATTTATTACATTATCACAGCCATTACTCCCTCAAAGTATACTTTGCAAGAAAATTATACTTTGCAATGTTGGTGAAATAGGCTACAGACACACGGACACGTGTACAAACAGTATATGTCTCTAAGCTCTAAGTACTGGGAACAGTTTATTTGTTTGTTTGTTTATTGGTGTTTAACGGCCTATCAACAGCTAAGGTCATGTAAGGCCGGGCAAACAGGTTCGATCCCACTTTAACCTGCTGCATTGGGGGGGGGGGGGGGGGGGTGGGGGGGGGGGGGGGGAATACCCTAAATCAGAACGGAATATTTATCGAGAACAAATATATTCAGCCCTGAAATTAGAATAACCTGACCTGGTGCAAGGTCATACCACACCAAAGTCACTCTGATACTAAAACTAGGATTATAGGAGAACTGGGAACAGAAAAACACACTACGTATATTGGTGCAAAACAATTTCTACATTTACATGTAGATCAACATATATACCAATTATGGTACAGAAATACACAGTAATCTTATGTCTGGGAAAATTTGTTCCAAATGATTTTGTAATAAATGTGTTAATAAATAGTACATGTATGCCATTTATGCTTCTTACAAAGCTCCAGATAAGCTGCGTATTGGCGTAGTTTACGCACGTAATTTAGCGGAATAACGCATTGATTATCCACAGTGGGAGTACAAAATTCTCACGCATTGATTTTCAACAGTGGGAGTACAAAATTCTCAGAAATGTGAAAATATGCATTGATTTTCAAATTGAGTAGTGAAAATACTGTAATAAAGTTGAAAATTTACTTAGTTGAGCTGCAAAAAGCAAACAGTGTTTGCTTTTTGCAGCTCAAATAAGTGATTTATTTAATTTGTTTTATTTTTGCATCATTTGTTCCTATTTATTAATACGGAAGAAAATCAATAATACATTTGTAAAAGTAAAATATGCATTTGAATTTAAAATATGTGGGTATAATACCCTTTAGATACAAAACTTATCTGGAGCACTGTTCTTACACTTCATGCCCAATAGAACACTCTGTGTGTACACTAAAACATGATTTTGTATATAACACATTCAAACTGAAAGTGATAGGGTCTATTTATTTAATGAATGGTGTTTAACAACGACCTCTCAACAGCTAAGGTCATTTTAAAGCTGGGCTGTCGGGGTCGAATCACATATTGCACATGCATATGTGGCTGTAACACGAGAAATCAGGCTTTAATATGGGATTTGCAACCAATGTAGATCCAGATCAGCCTGTGCATCCGCACAGTCTGATCAGGATCTGCACTGTTCGCCATTCATCAATGAAGCACCTGGATTGCTTCAAATAAGCAATATAGATCAGTATCAGGTTACTGATTATGTTATTTGATCGGGAGATCACTGGACACAAATCCCATAAGCCCCATTTCTCCAGTCACAGCCACATATATCTTCAACTTCACTATATATGTTCTATATATTGTATCCGGTTATATGTTTGTTTGTTTATTAGTGTTTAATTCTCGCATTGACTTTGACATTTAACCCATTTCATGCTGAGGATATGCCATTTTTGATTGGGGAAAATCTTAAATATTTTCTTTAAATGTGCTTAGAAGTATATGTCGCGACCACCATTTGAACCGTCTCATTGAGATGGTTCAAATGAGTGGTCGTAAATTATACTTTCATCGAGCAATAAAAATAAAATATTTAAAAAAAATCATATATGTAATTTTTGTTCTTCATCTACATTGTCTTCCGCATGTAATGGAGAAAAGCTACAAGTATTCATCTACACGTACACATCATTAAATGTGAGCATAGCTACGAAAGATTAAAAATTAAAATTTACAATAACCATTTCCTTTGACAACCGATGCATCGGTTGTCAAAGGAAATGGTTATTGTAAATTTTAATTTTGCAACTTCTTAGTGAAACGGGACGAGTGTAGATAAATTCGGGTGTAACTATTAAGGAATAAAGTAGGAAGTGTTGATATTGTCTGATGTGCAGGTAAATGCAGGCAGCCACATGGGAGTCAGATCTAGGCGCTATACGTCGTCGACGATACATTGCCTCCGTGACCGGTCCAGTTGGTGTGCACAAACTTTCCCGGCTTTTCTAACAGCTCGTACGTGTGGGCGCCAAAGTAGTCCCTCTGTGCCTATAAATAGAAGGTGAAGGTGAATGGGTTAACATCCCAGCAACAGCTAAAGTGATATAAGGACGGTACTTCAGTTTCAAGACTCATTCGACAGACCAGTGAGATGGAAATTCTATGAAAGTATTTTTCATGTCTAGGTTCCAACGGCAAACGTTTACCCACGGCTGGACATTGTCGAACCTTACATTGTCGAGCAATTTGAGCATTTATGCAGTACTTTCGGTACTTTGATAATCTGCTCATGAGACACAAGCATTACATAGGTGTTGGCTTGGCCCCGGAATGAGCATTGTCTACAGCCATGGTCAAACAGCACACGCTGTACGTTTGAACACGGATGTGAGCGTTGACGAACAACGGCAGTCATGTAACAATAGAATGACGATCCATGAAGCATTGATCGCCAACTCATACAATGTCAAAATATTATTGAAAGAAATAAGACAAGCCATGTGATTTTGTACCTTCGAAGCCCAGGTACCCCTAAATATGTAGATTTTTTCCAAGACACTGGGCATGTGACCTTGACCTTGGAATCAGCGGGGGTCGGACGGTCATGGATTTGTCACAGCATATTACAGCCTTAGAGGAATGCATGCGTTAAATATTAAGAATTTTCGATGAAGGAAATAGAAGCTATAACTGATATATCTGATGTTAAGTTTAGTGATGTACGAATGGACAGACGAACGGCTGGACAACCTGATCACAGTAGACCCCCCACAACTCGTTGCGGGGGCATAAATATACATTTTTCGTAAAATGAAATCAAAAGTTTTGCTTTCGACGTCATTTACAGACAATAACCATACCTGTAGGAGATTGGCGGGAAGTTTCTCAGATCGGTATCCATCGTAGAACGCGAGGGCAGTGCTGAATGCCGGGGTGGGGACACCGTGCATGACGGCGGTAGATACCACACGTCTCCATGCAGCCTGGTAACAATGGAATATCGTAACATGCGACTCGACATGCCAAAAAAAAAGAGCTTAACCCTTTCAACACTACATCAGCCTTTCAACACTACAACCTGGTATCAATTGAAATGAAATAAATGGGGTTTAACGTCCCAGCAACAGCTATTAAAGGTCATTTAAGGCCAGGCCAGGTCAATCCCACATTTAACCTGCTACATTGGGACGGGGGGTCTCATCTGATAGACCAGTTGGATGGAAATACTATACTATTCACGCCCTAGAGTGGGATTTGAACTCACAACCTTCAGTATTGAAAGACCTGTACCCTACCCGTGAGCCGCAGCCCATCACTTAACAAGGAGCTTTAACCTTTTCAAAACTACAGCCCTTTATAGAGGTGTTTGCTGCAAATAGTGTAGATCCAGATGAGCCAGCTCGTGACAAGCCGCCTCATCAGGATCTGCACTTTTTGCATTTTACATATGTTTTAGAAAAACAACCCATTTTCATAAATGGACAAGTCATTTTTTGTCGATTGGATTGGTCGGAAAATTAACGTATCTAAATCCATTCAAGTTATTTAGTGGTGAAAGGGTTAATATTCAGTTTGTAGCAGATCTGGGCCCGGTTGCTCAAAACCTCTGTTAGCTTAACAGACTGTTAAATCCTTAGCATTGCTAAGGATTTAACAGTCTGTTAAGCTAACAGAAGCTTTGACCAACCGGGCCAATGCTAAGGATTTAACAGTCTGTTAAGCTAACAGAAGCTTTGAGCAACCGTGGTGGCAAACTCAATACAATAAGGCTAGAACTTTTTTTTTTACCTTTCAGCCAGTAGTTTACACAACTATAACGGCGAATTATCCCGTCAACACAGTGGCGTATGTGCCATGAAACACGGTGCAGTGAAACCTTTTTGATATCCTGTCAATAAAACCTAATCACTGCGTATGAACATGTGCGGTTGTCATACTAGTCGCTTCTCCGATTTTGAGTATGCGGCTGGGGTTATTTTTTGCATTTTAAAGCTATTTGTAGGTGATGACGGGATAAATAGAATAGTAGGTTAGTGCCGTGAAGGGGAAAACATATCTGGCGCGGCACGGGAACTTGATGGGCGAGGCTCTCGCCTATCCCGTTTCCTAAGCCTTGCCAGATATTTTTTCCCATTCACAGCACTAACCTACTATTCTCTATTTACACCACTCGGTTCTGTAGTACGGCAGTACTTTACACCACTCTCGGGTTTGGAGAAACGAAAATTATGTAAATGAAATATCGCCTTAAAAATCACCTGTATAATGATCCAAGTGCACCCCTACAATAAATGTGAAAAGAATTCTTGGCCGGAATTCTGTAGTTGTTTTTCAGCAGCTGTATAATGAAATATCGCCTGAAAATGGACCCTTAAAAATGAACATTGTGGCCGCTACCAAAGCCACCCATTCTTCATCAATGCGATTTGTTTTTCAAGAA
The DNA here is from genome assembly GCA_029237695.1 of Conchocele bisecta. Lineage (NCBI taxonomy): Eukaryota > Metazoa > Mollusca > Bivalvia > Lucinida > Thyasiridae > Conchocele > Conchocele bisecta. Next base: position 4,317,587 of record CM055279.1, read on the forward strand.
AACAAGCTAAAAATCACTGGATGCACAGAAACACTTTCAACACATACTTGTAACCCTTTATCTTAATTTTGTTGTTGTCTGCTGTTTATTTTCTATTTTCCATTTTTATCATCAAAAGATGCATTCACAGCACTTTAGAATAATTTACAACATGCTTTGACAGCATTTTAGAATCATTTTCAATGGAAATGATTCTAAAATGCTGTCAAACCATGTTTTTATTCAGAAATAAGGCAAGATATAAAAGCAACAGCAGACGACAATTGTTGAGAGTAGCGGTCTAAGGGTTAATACACAATTTAATTATCTTAACTGTTTGTATTATTACCTGGCATCTTTGTATCTCCACCTTGAAGAAGTCATCCAACAGGAGATTACTCAGATCTTGGTTCTTGTCAAACGCCTGCTTGATGTTGCCTAGGAAACGACTGAAATACACGTCATTGCAGAACTGATAAGACTGGTTCGCCAGCTTCTGTAGCCCATGTCACCAACATTGCAAAGTATACTTTTCTAGCAAAGTATACTTTGAGGGAGTAATCATTTTTTATTATATACCTACCCATGAAATACATAGTTATACGATGTAAATAAAAGTTGTATGTTCTCATCGATGAAATAAACAACTTCCGGTGAAAATACGACTACTTCCGCTATCTATATTCATAACGCGCACCTGAAAGAAAACAGCGCAAATAGGCTGCAAATACACGCTCATTACCGTATACAGTCTAACTAGATGGCCGCGGCCTGCATGTCGCGCCTTGGGGCGAGGCATGGACACTAAAAAAAAGAGATATAGTAGACGGAAAAAGTTTAACCAAAAAACTTTAACTGAACACACGTAGTACGTACGTACGCCAAAGTGCCAAAGCAGGCGCGACAAAAACTTAACCAAAAACGTCAAAGTAATTAGACCTTGACATTGGGCACAGTGGCCACACGGGAGGGGGATAGAATGAAAATATTGCAAAGCAGTTGCAGAGATATAGTAGAACGAAAAACTTTAACCAAAAAACTTAACCAAAAAACTTAACCAAAAACTTTAACAGGACACACGTATGTATGCCAAAGTGCCGACTATATCGCGCTTTCCGCAAGCGGGCGCGACAAAAAACTGCTAATTTCCATGGAGCGGTATATAATAAATAGAATATTCATATTTTTGCAACGAATATGACATATATGTTCATCGAGTGGTGTGAAATATCCATATTTCATGAGTGAAATATGGACATTTCACACCACGAAATGAACATATATGTCATATTCATTGCAAAAATATGAATATCCTCCATATTTTTCTGGAAATGCATTATTTCATACAGAACTAACGACTGCATATATTTGATGATTAAAAGTATGCAGACTTATGATACTGAATTTATTACATTATCACAGGCAATAAATAATGTAATAAATTCAGTATAATAAAAATTAATAAATTTATCCTTAAAATGAAAATTTCTACCTCAAAGTATACTTTGCTAGAAAAGTATACTTTGTAATTTTGAATAACATCCCTGTAGCCTATTTCACCAACTTTGCAAAGTATACTTTTCTAGCAAAGCATACTTTGAGGGAGAAATTTTCAATTTAATGATAAATTTTTATCATACTGAATTTATTACATTATCACAGCCATTTTGGCTGTGATAATGTAATAAATTCAGTATAACAATTCTGCATACTTTTAATCATCAAATATATGCAGTTGTAAGTTCTATATGACATAATGCATTTCGGGAAAAATTATTACTCCCTCAAAGTATACTTTGCGATGTTGGTGAAATAGGCTACTGATCACATGGACATGTTCTGCTATTATTGTGGTTGTGACTGGAGACTGGGGGCTTATGGGTTTTCTGACCAGTGTAGATCGAGATCAGCATGTGCATCAACAAAATCGGTCCAGAAATTGCCAGGATATTAACAAATTTCTACTTGTTTATGTCGTGATGACTTTAGCTAATACTTGTAATGTCATGACATCATGCCGTTTGGCGCCATATTTCTATGACGTTAAACATGTACCAATACATGTATGAAACTAAATTATGGAGAAATATAAAGAATCTACGGTATGACAAATACATTATTGTGATGCTACAAAGTCAATATGGTGTCATATTGCCCGTCTGAGGCTAACTTCCCCCTCGTTGGGCAGTAACTTATAGTATATACCTTCGGATAATACATCCACCCCTCCACATCAGCGCGATACCGCCAAAGTTCAACTTCCACCCCATCTCACGGGCAGTCTCTCGCATCAACATGAAACCCTGGGCGTACGACACAATCTTTGACGCGTACAACGCCTGTTTTATACTGTCTACGAACTCCTGTCGGTTCCCGTCGAATGGCGGCGTGTCTGGTCCCTGCAACTGTTTGCTTGCGTTCACTCGCTCGGTCTTCAATGCCGATAAGCAGCGGGAGAACACGGCCTCGCCTGAAAATTGGCGCTAACTGTGAATTGTATGTTAGTTGCACTGTTTTTTTAATTTTACATCTACCAGTAATATAAAAGTGAAATAAATGGGTTTAACGTCCCACCAACAGCTGAGGTCATATAGGGACACGGGACCACAGTCAATGCCGATAAGCAGCGGGAGAACACGGCCTCGCCTGAAAATTGGCATTAACTATAGGGTTAACTGTATTGTCATTTTCAAATTTGCGGCGTATATTAGAAAATGATAGGTCGGAAAATCTGTTTAATAGCGACGCGCTATTTTTAGATGTAATGTGTTTAATAGCCAAAAGTTTGTCGGCAGCAAAACGTGGAACAGATAGTAATTACGGGTGAAAGGGTTAAAACAGTTAAAATCTACAGTTACTTACCAACGAGAATATGAGAATGTGATTACTTGTGGCGGAAACAGCAAGAAAGTAAATTGGGTGCTGTGTTCTGTAGCCGATTTCATCAAAATTGCAAAGTATACTTTCCTAGCAAAGTATACTTTGAGGGAGCAATCATTGATTTTTCCGAAATGCATTATTTCATGCAGAACTAACGATTGCATATATTTGATGATTAAAACTATGCAGAATTATTATACTGAATTTATTACATTATCACAGCCAAAATGGCTGTGATAATGTAATAAATTCAGTATAATAAAAATTAATAAATTTATCCTAAAATTGAAAATTTCTCCCTCAAAGTATACTTTGCTGGAAAAGTATACTTTGCAATGTTGGTGAAACAGGCTACTGGTAGGTGGCTTAAAAGAGAAACGACAGCATTTGTAACATACACCCCCTGAGAAATAAAACTTGATGCCTACCTATCAACGTGACAGGCACTCCATACTCCAGCGATGATATAGCTGTCCACTTCCCAGTTCCTTTCTGAAACAAACACACTTGCATGATGAAGTAGTGTCAAGTTATTCCAAATAAGTTGATGTCAAATTAAAATGTTTAAGAATAATTTATTACACAAAAAGGGTTTTCACAATGTAATAACAAGAGTGTCGTAAGTCACAACATACGCCCGTCGAAGATGGGCCAGACAGCGAAGATGCACAAATGTGAAGCCGTCACCAAGGCAAGAAAGATTAATGAGAATTTGAAAATATATAGTATTACTTCTTCCTCTTGTTGTAATAAACAGGTATACTAAGTTAGGTAGAGATGATGAAATGTAGAAAAAATGGCTAAGTTAAAACGGTGATATTTTTGTTAAAACATATTTTTTCGGCATAAAAACACCAAGGTTCACATCTTCAATATGTGTAGAAGACGTGCGTATAGTTTCAGATTGAATGACGGAACGGTTTCAGAGGAGTTGTGTACCCAAACTCTGTACCCTATATAGAATTGTATACAAAAATGTAGAAAAAATGGCCAAGTTAAAAAGATGATTTACAAAAATGTAGACAAAATGCCTCTGACAGAGGAGTTGTGTACACAAACTATGCTGTTTTTCTGTCCGCCGCCCACCCACCCGCCCCGCGGTAAAACATAATACGTACCATTTTTTTTTAAATGGTCGTATAAAAACCATAATACACTAGTGTAATAAATAAATTAGCTCGCTACAGAAGACATGTTAGGTAATCAATACAGCTTCAAATTATGATGGTGTGCTCATGCAATAAATAGAATCTAACATTTGTGATGACTTAACCCTTTCAACACCACAGACCTCTATAGAGACAATGTTTGCAAACAGTGCAGATCCAGATGAGCCGGCTCGTAACGAGCCGTCTCATCAGGATCTCCACTGTTTGTTAATAATTTTAAACGTCATACAGATTACCCTTTTAGAAGAATGGGATAATTTGAATGAACAAAATTAATGAAATAGCGTGAAACATTGGCATGGAACATCCTATTAAGTTACTTGGTGTTGAAAGGGTTAATATGGCATTTATTAAAATCGTTGACCGATTTCATGAGAAACTCGACATAGCCTCGTTTCTTATGAAATCAGTGAACTTGTTTACTAAATACCATATTAAATCATCACTGATGTCAGATCTTCCATGTATTATTGCCTACTACAGCACTCCTGTAGCCTATTTCACCAACATTGCAAAGTATACTTTAGTAGCAAAGTATACTTTGAGGGAGAAATTTTCAATTTTATGATAAATTTATTAATTTTTATTATACTGAATTTATTACATTATCACAGCCAAATTGGCTGTGATAATGTAATAAATTCAGTATAATAATTCTGCATACTTTTAATCATGAAATATATGCATTTGTTAGTTCTATATGAAATAATGCATTTCGGAAAAAATAAATGATTACTCCCTCAAAGTATACTTTGCTAGTAAAGTATACTTTGCAATGTTGATGAAATAGGCTACCAGATAAGGACTTAGTAATTGAGTATTTCACTCCATCATTTCTGAAGCAATTGGTTATTTCAAAATTTTAATTGGGTAAAAAAAATAAGACTACTGTTTATACATCAATAGAAAGCAATTTATTTTTTTGGCTTCGAAATGAAAACATGTCTTGGCATTTCATTAGAATTGTCTTCCTTGGAGACAATTTTAATGAAATACCAAGATGTGTTTTCTTAAAAAATAAGAAAAATATGCAATATTTGTGGTCTGTTTATTGTTTTCTGCAGCATGATTAAGGTACCATGAAATTTGTATTGCTTTTTGATACTCACTACTTCTAATTCAATTGGGTATTTAAGCAAATATGCGGCTTATCTGGAGCTCTGCTACTATTTGGAAATTGCTTCTTATTCGAAGGCCGAAGTGTATTGGAAATTGAAACATTGAATAATGGAAATTGACGTTATAGAAAAATCTCAGCACAATCTAAAACTATAAAA